>MDYQ01000278.1:0-31737 GCA_003024175.1 Planoprotostelium fungivorum | reverse complement strand
CACTTGGAAGCTCTCGCTCACGGTAACATAACGGAAGAGCAGGCCGTAACTACCGTGAACGAGATCAAGGTGAGCCGCGAGACATTTCCACAGAAATTCACAGAAAATTCAGAACATTTTCGCCGGAGTTCCGATGTCCGATTCCGAATTCCACGAAGATCGGATCGTCCGATTAGAGAGAGGTGAGCGTCTAAAACGTAGACCACGTCCCTCCTATCACGTTCAAAATGTCGACAAACTACAGGGAAGGAGTACGTCTACAGCTCTCCCATACCCAACCCCAACGAGAGCAACTCGGCTGTCTACGTTTATTATCAGATTGGACTGGAAAATCGTAGGGAGGACGCATTGCTGGACGTTCTGAACCAGATATTCGATTCGACGTTCTACGACCAATTGAGAACGAAAGAGCAACTGGGTGAGACAATAAAATACTTGAAATGATTTCGGAGGCTGATGGTGGACAGGTTACATCGTCTGGTCGGGCAGTCGATCGCATTCGAATGTGCAGGGCTTTAAGATAGAAGTCCAATCTTCTAAATTCACACCAAAGTATTTGGGAGAGAGAATAGAAGCTTGTCTGCAACTCTGCAAGGTGAAGAGCCTGTTCCTTCACCTTCGAACGGCAATGGATTGAACTGAAACTGCACACAGACCACGTTAGATAATCTGACCGAAGAAGAGTTCAACAAGGTCGTCAGCGTTGTCGTTTCGTTCAAGAGAGAGAAGACAAAGAGATTGGAAGAGGAGACGTCCAGGATGTGGGGAGAGATCAACACTCACGACTATCTCTTCGTTAGAGGTGACATCGATCATCACCATCATCACCATCATCACATCTTGATGACACATCTGCAGATGAATTAGAAGTAGAAGAGTTGCAAAAGTTGAAATTGGAAGAATTGAGAGAATTCTTCCATCATCACATCTTCCACACCCAGACGCGAGCCAAGATGACAGTCGAGAGGTACTCTCATCAATGGATTTCAGAATATGAGAAGGACGACCGAGGGGAACAAGTCATAAGGATAGACAACATCGTCTCTTTCAAACATTCTATGCAGTTGTGGCCAAGCGGTAACTCTCCTCTGAAGCCTATACCGAAATAAAGAACCCCAAACGGAAACATGATGCAGACGTCATTTTCACATGATCTCGATCTCGATGAACGCTTTAGGAGTTTGACACCCAGCAGCGATCCTCCGTCAACGATTGATCCAGCAGCAACCGAGCGGGCGACTGAAACGACTAAGCAGCCCGATGGATCTTCCAAAGTGCGCCGTCTGCTGACCGTGTGGTGCTTTAGCATAATCATACTCCAGAGGAAGACTATCATCAATACGATGGTGTAAAGTCGATGTTATTCGTGGAGGCCGACAGAATTGTAGACCCCACCGTCCCAAAAGAAGCCCCCCGAACCACCTGCAGAAGCAGTTGTTGAAGGGAAGGAGCAGCCACAGGTTGATTTAGAGGAGATGGACAGGAGTCAGTTCGAACATCGTCTAAATCACCTCGTCTCAAGAGCGACCGAGATGCAACGGAGGGATGGAAGGTCAGCCGTTTCATCTGAGGCACTGACCAAGATGAATGTGTTTCCGAAAGACAGAACGAAGGACATGAACTTGGACGGGTGGGCAGACGTCATCGGAAGTCTTTGCGATCTCATCTGAACATAGAGCTTATCTTCGAGATGGAAGTAACTTTAGAAACCAACGAGAGTTCGTGCAGAACTTTGTAGATCAGTGCAGACTCCTAAATCAGGGATTAGAACCGCGTATGATGTTCGAACAGATCCCTTCGCAGCTGACCAACACAGACGGCCTCAACGTGTGGAGGTTATACGATTCTGCCAGCCAGGTCAGTCGAAACAGCCGACAACTTCTGAACTTTTTGCAGATCCTGGGAAGCATCTATGAGACGATTGTGGCTGGCGTGCCCGTGCACACAAGTCTGAACAACTACAACACAGTGTTGGATCCAGTCATTCTGGCCATGGGCCGTAGTGAGAAAGGTTTGTCGAGCGTTGTATCCAAATTGACTGTTGCAGGGGCAGGAGCCGCGGGACACTTTGGAGAGGGAATGAAGGTGACCATCAACCGGTTTACGGATGCTGGCTATCTGGTGAGGACACATGATCCCATCACACGTTTCCCATTCGTCCGTTTTACGTCTGTTGTGAAATGACAATCCCTTGCACGACCTGAGAATCAAATGAGGTGTATTATCACACGGGATGTGCACAATGGTCCTTCTCTTACGATGAAAATCGGATCCTTCACGCTCGTTTCGATTACATAGAACCAAGACCCCACACCACTGTTACCATTCAAGTGAGCACCCTGCGTGTGAAGATGATCTGACAGATCCACAGGTGCCGCATCACATCTTTCACGTAGGAGCAAATCTGAAACCCATCGACATCAACGAATACCTGACCTTAAATCCTTACTATCAAGCCACTTGTCACCTCTTCTGGTTCGACAAGAACATCATCCTCATTCCCATCGAGAAGATCACATCTCAGCGTCAGAGTCACGTCATACCCGGGCAGGGCCCAGAGATGGTGACGACATCACCCTCCATCGTCTACCATCCACACTGACTCGTTGTAGATGGCCGGATGTATCTACGTCCGTGGCATTCAGGTCACAAAGAGTCGCCACGGTGCCGCCACGGGTACCTCCTCTGGCTTCGCCATCAACTTCATCGGTAGCACAGATCAATACGAAGCCATCGGACTACGCAGGGATCGAGATCACATCAAGGCAGACAGGGTCGTCCAGATGATGAGAGGTCTATTGACCGTAGGCTACCAAGATAATCGAACGGCACAAGACGAAATCTGCCGGTGAGAACGAGAGAGAGAAGGAGAGAGTGAAAATGGCAGTTTCATATTGCAACACGTAGAAGCTCAACCACCACACGATTCGCATCCGGAATTTGTCACAGCGTTACGCGTTTCGTATTATCACTTTCTGTTGGGGATGACACCAGAGAGCATGTTCTTAGACACTCTTTGCGAGTGAGATGATGAGACTGATCGACATGTTTTGATGAGGCAGGTACTTCAATCGTAGTGTGAGGGCTGCCCTGCAGACGGGGGAGGCCGCCGTATTACCTCACACGAAGAGCCAAGAGAAGGAGAAGGAAGAAGCGGAGTACCTACAATACAAGACGTACCTGATCAGTGATGTCATGTACTCTTTCATCGAGCCGTCACGACACATGGTCACACTGGAGAAATTGTGGGCCATCAAGAGAGAGGATCTGTGGAAGTGAGATCTACACATTTGACCATCTACAACGACATCATCACACGACATCGATGACTCACATCTACATCAGATTACCCGATGGAGTGACAAAGAATGAAGCGGAAACGCGAGTCGTGCAAGGGTTGATCGAAACATTGAGAAAGTGTTTCACTCATTCATCAGAGGAAGAGTTTCACGTCTTCTTCAAAGTGTTTCCCAGGGGAAATCATCTCTTAGTCATAGACATACCACACACGGATGTTCAGGGTGACAAGATGATCGTGATCGTGCGGCTGATGAAGAGAAGGGAAACCGATATTTGGGAGGAAACCACGAAGTTGGGTCATAGACTTTCAGTACCTCAGCCGCACAGAGATGGTGAACACATCTCTTCATCTCAGCGATCGCGATCATGGTGATCATGATCTTGTACATGTCGAGCCTTCGCATGACGTCATCACTCACTATCACCTCTAACTCGTGAGCAGCACCGTTGGATGGAAGTTCATCAGGCCACCATCTGCACCTCTGACACTTGCCTCTGCGTCAGAAAACAAATGGTAGCAACGTTCCTCGAGATATTACAGAAGCGGGGCATACAGATGGGATCCATTCTCGTCAATCTATTAGACAAGGCAGTGCAAGAGACACAAGACCCGGCTGATCTTCCCGGTACAAATCGAACCCCCAGACGCACTCCACAGAAGTCCAGCGAGCCGCACAGACCTGCGAGCGAATCGAGGCCGAATGGTTCAAGCGGCGAGACCGTCACGGTGCATCAGCAAGAGGAGCAAGAGAAGAGAACGGTGGAAGATTTAGCCAAGGCAGAAGTCGATTTGAATCAATTACTGTCCGACACACAGAAGCAGAGCCAGTCGGTGATTCAATCGAATCCATTCATTCGTACGCTGACATCGCGTAGATCGATCTGGCGGGCAACACGCCAAATGTTCCGTTTAAGAAGAGAATCAAGCACGTGTGGATAGAAGAATGTGAAGAACAGACGAAGAGACATTGGATCATGGGGAGGGAGGGAGTTCATCACGAGAAGGACGACGTGCAAGGTCAGGCAGGTCTGTCCAGATGTACGATCGAGTGCATCGCAAATTTCAAGAGCATCATCTATTCGCTGGCAAAGTTGTTCGATTATCCGAGACATAAGGTTCACTTCTTTTACGAAGACAGAGAGATCATCGGTTTCAATCAGAACACACAGTGAGGAGCATCTTAATCGGTTTCGATTGAATAGAGACAGTCTATTCTACAACTTGAGGTATTACGAAGCGCTACACTTGAAGAAGAGCCGGGGTAAGGCAAAGTGTTGGTGGTTGGTCGTATTCGCACACGAGGTGGCGCATAACGTGGCATCTGGACACAACAAGCAGCACGAGTTCGTGGAGGAGATAATACTGCAAGAGCACATCTTCAAGCTGTTCAATAGATGGGATGATTGATGAATCGACATGTTCTTAGTTATTCTACGTGAATGGCTTCTGCGTTCATGTGTGTCGAATGTGGACTCGAGCATGATGTGGAGTCATGTTGTTCATGTCAGCTTGTCGAAATTCAGTAATATATTTTGGGAGGAGAGTCAGTGCAAACAATGAGCCACAGAAATCGAAATGGATTACAAGTCAACAACATGAGCGAGGGTGAGACGAATGGACGTTCGTAATTGACGATGAAGCAGACAACAACATCACCGAATTTAGACAATATCTTCGCATCAAGTCAGTGCATCCTACCCCTGACAATCAGGGGGCCGTCGATTTCGTCATTGAAATCGGCAAGCAACTTGGTTTGGAGACAAAGACGTTGACAGTGAGCGTTCAGCCACCGAGTTTTGATGATTGACGATTCCAGTATGTGGAGGGAAAGCCTCTGGCTCTTTTGAGTTGGAAGGGATCAGAACCTGAGCTCCCATCTATACTGTTGAACAGTCACTACGATGTGGTTCCCGTCGTGATGGTGATTTCGTCATCCATCTGATGTCGTCACTGTCGAGGCGATTGAATGTCTAAAACAGGAGAGCTGGAAGGTCGATCCATTCGCCGCCCACAAAGACGAAGAGGGAAACATCTATGCCAGAGGAACGCAGGACATGAAATCAGTCGGAATGCAGTACCTCCAAGCCATCAGAAGATTGAAAGAGGAGGGCTATTCACCCAGAAGAACAATTCATCTTCTATATGTGCCGGGTGAGTCACACACATCGGCTGATTCTCATGATTGTCATCTCATATCACTTTTCAGATGAAGAAATCGGAGGCAGAGATGGAATGGGAGAGTTTGTTCAGACGAAGGACTTCTCTGGATTGAACGTCGGCGTCGCTCTCGATGAAGGTGACATCCAAAGCTCACACCTGATCTAACCTCATCAGGTCTGGCCTCTCCAACCGATGAGTTCATCGTGTACTATGGAGAGCGAGCACCGTGGTGTGAGTTTTTCCCGCCTCTCTTCGAATTCAAATTTTGAATGACGACAGGGGTTCGTTTCAAGGCCACCGGCCCCACCGGCCACGCCTCTCAGTTCATCCGCGATACCGCCTTGGAGAAACTGGTCCGTAGTTTATTTCATTTTATTCTCATTCCACCAGTTGGACATCATTCGCAAAGCGGCGGAATTCCGTAAAGAGCAATTCGACACACTACAACGAGGCGTCCACCAGTGTGGCATGAAGTTAGGCGACGTCACCACCATCAACCTCACCGTATTGAAGGTGGTACAACGGTGGAATTTTATTCTAATGAGACAACAGGCCGGTGTGACCAGTGACGGCGGGAAAACGTATTCGCTGAATGTCATCCCAACGGAGGCCGAGGCAGGATTTGATATACGTATACCACCGACCGGTGAGTTTTCATCGGATTTTCCATTGGAAATCAGGTGGGGTGACACTGTACAGTCGATCTGGCGGAATTTAGAAAGAAGTTGGAAGGATGGGCCAGCGCGGAGGGTGAGTCGTACGGTGGGGATTAAGGTTTACAAGTGATAGGTGTCACTTTGGATTTCTACAACCGGCCACAGACTGTGAACAATTCGTCTGATATATCTGAAGACGCAAAGTGGTGGCAGATTCTCAAACAACAATGGCAATCCATGTAAGCAACTCATCGTCATCATCATCATCGTCACCCACCGAATATCATCATACCTCGTTCTCTCCTCACTTCATCACCTCATCATCACAATCAGATGATCATCACACCATCAGATCATCTCATCCATCATCATCATCTGAAATACGGACAGGAACATGAAAGTGGACGCTCAGATCTTCCCCGCAGCCACCGACTCCCGCTACATCCGTGACTACAACATTCCTGCCTTTGGTTTCAGTCCAATGAATTACACGCCCACTCTTCTACACGATCACAACGAGTTTATCAATGAGAAGGTAAAAACATGATCATCAACATCATCATCATGTGAGGGGTGGAGGGGTGACGTCATGGCAGGTGTATCTGAAGGGAATCGATATCTACGTGGACACGATAAAGAGGATCGCGAGCACGGAGAAGTTTGAATAAAGAGGGTGGATGATGTGCGTGATGATGTCACCTGGACTTGAGCGTGGAAGTTCGGATAAATGACGGAGAAATAGAACTTCCGCTCCAAACCACACATTTCCATTCCAAATGAACAACTCTCAACGTCGCATTGCTTCTCTCTCTCTTCAACTCTGTGCGCAGATCAACGGTAGGAGACGATTCATCTTTTCCACCATCTCGCCCTCTAACATGATTTCATACAGCCGACAGACCCATCACATTAGAGCAACTGCCCACATCTGCCGCAGCCGCTCAGGGTCTCAAGTTGGATAACCATGTTGCCATTATAACTGGTGCTGGCCAGGGAATCGGAGAGCAGGCCGCCCTCATTTTCGCCAGAGAAGGTTAGACCGTCTCCCTTTCTTTCCATCTCATGGCATCAGGTGCCCACGTTGTCGTCAGTGATCTCGATGCCGTCAAATCGGACAATGTAGCTAAGAACATCAACCAAAATGGAGGAAAGGCCATCTCTGTTCCCGGTGATGTGACAGACCCAAGCTTCCCAGAGAAGCTCATCCAATCGACCATCAAGTGAATCATCATCCACCTTCCATTGTTCCTCACAACAACAGGGCTTTCGGTAAGATCAACATCCTTGTCAACAACGCCGGATACACTTGGGATGCAATGTCTCACAAGATGGACGACAAGACTTGGGAGGCCATGTTGTTAGTCCATCAGACCGCCCCCTTCCGTATCATTCGCGCCGCCGCACCTTACATGGTGTGTGAATCACATCGCCATCCATCTTCTCATTTTCACATCAGAGAGATGCAGGAAAGAAGGAGATCGAGTCCGGAAAAGCCCCCGAGAACCGCGCCGTCATCAATGTGATCCCATCTTTCTCTTCGTTATCACATCTCATTTCTATCAGATCTCATCCACCTCCGGCATCCACGGCAATGTTGGACAAGTCAACTACTCCACCGCTAAGATGGGAGTCCTGGGACTAACAAAGACTATCGCGAAAGAATGGGGACCTTTCGGTGTCCGTGAGTGTCTAATGTGTCCATGATGCCGACATCTCACCACCTCAGGTTGCAACTGCATTGCCTTTGGCTTCATCGACACTCGTTTGACCCAAGCGAAAGAGAAGGGATCGTTCATCACCGTCGATGGAAAGAAGGTAGACGTGGAATCCCATATTATTCGATTTTATTCTGACGACGACAGGTGGCTCTAGGCATCCCAGGCGGTGTTAACCTCAACAACAAGGAAGGCCAAGAGAAGTTGAAAGCCATACCCCTCGCTAGATCGGGCAAGGCCGATGAAGCAGCTGCATCCATCGTTCTTCTCAGCTCTCCCCTCTCATCTTTCATCACCGGTCACTGTCTCGAAGTCACGGGAGGTGCTGGCATTTGAAGAGAGAATAAACTGTGTTGTGATAGAGGGTTGCATCATGATGTTGTCGTCAGCTGATGTCCAGTGCAATCGGGGGAAAAAGACGAGCACGGGCGGCTGTGAGTTTCACGCGAGATTTCACCAAAGCGATCGTGAGGCTCTCCATTTCACGCACACAGACAACACGAGGTGAGAGTCATGAACGGCGATGGATCTCGTCACGAGGGACATCACCTTTCACCTTGGATGTCACTGATCGAAGATGAAAGATAAACGAAATGGGTGAAAAACCAGCCACGAATCCCCTGGATATAGACAAATCGAAGAGAATCTTCATCGTCTCTTACCGTTTCCCATCCACTCTTTCGAAGGATGGTGAGTTTTCATTTTATTCCATCATAGGGTCAACACCCACACAGTTCCAGGCTCAGGAGTCAAGCTCCAAAACACTTGTGTCTCCTCTGGAGGAAATTTTCTCAGTGAGAAAGGTGAGATCGCCTCTCTCATTCCTCATCCTCTAAATCAAATCTAGGTCACAAGGTGGTCTGGGTCGGCCACGAGACCGTGTCAACTCCAGGTTCAGAAAAGTAATGACATCGTCTCATTCTCGATCTGATCCCATTCAGGTCAGAGGTAGTCACGTTCCCCGTCAATTTAGACACAAAGACCGCCTGGGGATGGTACGACTACTGCAAAGTAGTCCTCTGGCCCCTCTTCCATTATGTCGGAGGCCATTCTCTCGATCATCCCGATCTGTGGAACAACTACAAGGAGGCCAACGAAGCATTTGCCTCCGTCGTCGTCGAGAACTACCAAGAGGGAGATTTCATCTTGGTTCAGGTGATCGATCATCCACCGTCATCATCATCCCACCTCTGACATCTCTCGACAGGACTACCATCTGATGCTTCTCCCCTCTCTCCTCAGGAAAAAACTTCCCAACGCCAACATCGGCTGTTTCCTTCACATCCCCTGGCCCTCTTCCGAGATCTATCGAGGCCTGCCGGTCCGAACCGAAATCCTCGAGGGTCTCCTGGGCTCCAACCTCATCGGCTTCCAGGTGAAATCTGGCGGAAATTTTGCGTGGATTTCGGACTCACGTGTGATAGACCTACTCGTACTTGAAGCACTTCAACTCGGTCTGCACGCGGCTTTTGGGTTTAACCAACTCGGACAAGGGATTGTACACCGAGGAAGAGAGACTGGTTCGCCTGGATGTCTTCCCAGCAGGTTTGGCTCGTTGTAGACGAGATGATCATATACTGAGAAAATTCCAGGAATCGATTCGAAGAAGGCCTCAGAGCAACTGAGAACCCCAGAGATGGCCAAGATGGTGACGTCCATCTATTTCATTTTATTCTGCACCATCCTGACTCGTTGTAGATCGCCGATTTCAAGAACGCCGTTCAAGGAAAGAAGATGGTCGTATCCAAGTGAGATTCCGACGTACTCCGACGTACTCACCCCAGCAGTGACCGCATCGAATACACGGAAGGCATTCCACACAAGCTGAAAGCCTGGGAGACCTTCCTTCAGAACTATCCACAATGGCAGGGTGTAGCCATGCTCATCTTGTGCTGCGAGAGCAACTCGGCTCTGTTGAGCGAGAGAACGTACCAGAGCTTGCAAGAGGAGATCGAGCACCAGGTGAGAATCGGGCGCGGGATTTGAAATTCAAATTCGGAAGGTGGGCGCCATCAACGGAAAATACGGAACGGTGACGTGGACGCCCGTGAGATATCTCAACCGAGTGAGTGGAATAACTCGATACGTAAGTTGAAATTTCACAGAAAATGGACGAATCGGAGCTGTACGCCATTTTCGCCTCGGCTGACGCTGGTCTGTGGACCCCCCTCCGTGCCGGTACATTTCTTGAAAAATTCCATCTACAACGCTGATTCCTTCAGGCATGAACTTGACCTGTCACAACTTCATCTGCTCTCAACAAGACAACAACGGTGTTCTCATCATGAGTGAACTGGCCGGGTCCGCCCAATGTCTGAGTGGGTCACTCCTGGTCAACCCGTGGGACGACAAGAGGGTGAGCCCGAATCCATTTTATTTCCTTTTATTCTTTCTCTCACACCGCGACAGGTCGCCAAGGCCGTCCACGAGGCACTGACCATGAGTGAAGAACAGAAGAAGACGAGATTCAAGCACTGCTACGACTACGTCATCACTCATGACGCCGGCTTTTGGATGACCTCCTTCTTACAGGAGCTCTATTCCGTCACCCTACACAAACCAGCCGTAGACCACAACATCCCTCCCAAGGCAGATTTGGAGAAGCTGGCCGACACGTTCGCCAAAGTGAGGGATGACGTGTGATGACGTGTGATGACGTCATCAGAGTACGAAGAGGTTGATCCTGCTGGATTATGATGGAACTCTATCACCGCTCGTGGCGCAGCCGGAGCAGGCGGCACCGACGCCGCAGCTGGTGACGCTGTTGACGATCTTGGCATCACAGGAGAACACGTACATCTACGTCATCAGTGGTAGGGATAGAGGTAGTCTGGGTGATTGGTTGGGACACCTTCCCATCGGTATGTCTTGTGAACACGGGTTGTTCTTCCGCCCTTATCTGAGAGGTGATCTTTTATTCTATTTTATTCTTTCCACCGTCTTTACTCTACTTTATTCTTCTCGTCCAATTCTTTTATTCCTCCCATTCATCTTTTATTCTATTTTATTCTCATCCCTCACAGGAGGAGTGGGCGAATGGCAAGACATCATCGCCACGTTAGACACCAACTGGAAGACAGACATCCGAGCCATCTTCCGTGACTTCACCGATCGAACACCTGGATCCATGATCGAGTCGAAGGAGGTCAACCTCACCTGGCATTATCGGAATGCCGATCCCGACTTTGGAGAGTACCAGAAGAACGAGCTCCTCATGCACCTGCAGGTGAATCCCGATCGGAAATCGGGATCGGGGTTGACGGATGAATAGGATCTTCCGGGCATGCCGATCGACATCCTTCCGGGTAAGAAGGCAGTGGAGGTCAGGCCCCAGGGCATCAACAAGGGTTCTGTTGTGAGGAGAATATTGGGTTTACACAAGGACATAGACTTTGCCGTGTGCATGGGAGACGATAAGACAGGTGCGTCTTCACATGATGCACGAGACGTGAATCACCGACACGATGCATGAGATGGATAGAAGTGAAGAGACTGACTCGAATGTAGATGAGGACATGTTTGTCGAGTTGGACAACAGTGAATTCGAACACCACTACACTGTCATGGTCGATAAGAAGCCCACCACGGCCAACCTCTATGTGGACGATCAAGCGACTGTCATCACCCTCTTGGAGATGTTTGCAGAGAGGAAATAAACAACCTCCTTCTCTCTCGTCTCATTTGTCTTCTTTATCGACCATGGATTGAGCCGTTGCAGATGTCCATGTGGGTGTGTGATGTTACGCACCATACTATAGACATACAATAGAATCTCAAGGATATTCGCGTTTGTCAAGTTCACGTCAGAGACGGATCATAAGGGAGAATCATTACACATTGTTCCATCAATGGATGGAGATGCAAATGAGATAGAAGCCAATCGACCGCAGAAAAGGTCTAAATACGAGAAGAGGGCATGCGTTCGATGTAGAAGATCGCATCTATCTTGTGACAGTGGTGAGAATCGACTCCATTGATGTCGTCCGACACCGGTGTGCTAAGATGTTTGCATTTTGGTTGTTATTCTCACTCCGATCCATCAGCTGTCGGAAATAGTCGAGCCCACTCAAGATGGACCCATCCAACTTCATCCTTACACACGAGATTTCATCATTAATGGCGCTCTGATCGATCAGCTCACAAAGGGTTTCGTCGCAACGCGAACATCACACGCACGAGAGAAGGTCATTTGACATGAATCATTGGGCGATGCAGTGAAGACGAAGGAAAGAAGATGAGAGAATTTTCTACTGCCCTCCATCAGAAGCGCAACGATCTTCTAAGATTCATGAACGAAGATCAGCGTCAACAACTCGTCAGAGACTTTTATTCTACAATAGACATCGTATCATGAGAACTAAGACCCCCCCCTCCCTAAAATCTCAATGCACCATTGACTACCAACCGGAAAAACCGAATCACATAGACACCAACACAGTGACAGGAACTCACAAACAAATGTTGCGATGCATCTGTTCCGCACATCATCTCGAGTCATTTTGGCATCGTGGCGTACGTAAATAATGCTTTTAGACGATTCACTGGTTTCGATTTAGAACTACCCACAGGAGCATGGGATCACAGTTTCCTCTTCGACATCATCAAGTTCGATCTCAATCACTACGAGGTGTCATTCCGATCATCTGATGGAAAACTGATGCGAAAAACAAAAATGGTTCAACAGTGGGTCCGATGATGAGACGATGATGACGCCAGCAGAGGTGAGTGTCCGTCCGTGCCTCTATGGATGGTGATGATGTTCAAAGTTACGCATCTGGGACAATAAAGATGAGATGCCTCTAAATATGAAAGAGAACGGAACGGGCTTCGTAGAAGGTGACACAGATCATTGCGATGAACGATGACACTCACAGGAACCCTCTGCATCGCTCTGAAGAGGGATCTGCTTCGCATGCCCATGTTGTTCTGCTTCTCTTTCCTGCCTTCTCCCTCGGTATTGAGAGGAACGAAGAGCCAATGCATCTAAAATGTCGTCTCATGCTCCTCTGAAAAAAGAGTGCGAAATCGCTGGCGGACTTCATTTCTATATGTGCAATTCTAGTGGCTCATTGTCCGTGGCAACTTCTTCTTAAATAACCCTTTCTTCAGAATCGATGAAGGCTACAGACTCAGTCTCCTCCTCTTCCTTCTGTTCTGATTCTCTTTCGTGACTCGGAATGGTAGGGAATCACAGCTATCACAACCTGGAAATATCCCGAGTTGATGGATGGTGAAACGAACAAAGAGCTCCCTCTCGGGAACCTCTTGCATGTTGAAGAACGTCGTGGGCGATAGTAACTGAGAGGATGAGCACGGAAGAGACTTGCATTCTCACCCCGAAACTTATGGTAAAGGAACCATCCCCAGACGGTGAGTGCCTCTTCTCTAAATAAGGTGTGTTGCCGTCATAGAACAGGGGTGCATCATCGGACGCTTGCTGCTGCCTCGGTGCTCGAAAGACCAACATCCTCTGTTCCGCATCGCTCAACCTCAGCCCTGTGTAGTGATCGACTGCACTCTCGGTCAGTCACACATGCTGGCTTTGATAAAACTCACAGAGCTCCGCCACAAGATATGCGTGGGATGGTACCTCGAAGAGTTGTACTGGCTGAAGGTGGATCTTCTGTGCAATAAATCTGAACCTGAGAGCTTGTCCGGACCTCTCTTTGTCGCAGTATCTCGCCTCCATCTTCGTATCGTCTAACGTCTTCACAAAAGTGTGAAAGGGTAGTTCGAAGGGGCCATAGTTCGATTCATCGAAGAGGAACTCGTCCTCATCGCTCATGAGGGGGCTGCTGAGGGTGGAGAGCAGGTCGTTCGGCATTGCTTGGAATGTTATGATGGGAGAATCTAACTCCACACTCAGTGCAGATGGGAAAATCTAGTCATCCATCACTTTAGATTCTTTGCGATGTCTTGAAGGCTGATTAAGAGATAGTTCCCCGCTCGTTCGTCTGAAATACGAACTTAGGTGGCAGCCAAATCTGTACACATATCACCGCGGAGGCCGCGTACCACTCAAATTCAGAAGAATAGGGAAATCTGTCCCTAAATGCATCACAAGGCAGCGTACAGAAGTAAACATCGCAGACTTTCCCTTCTTTTTCAGCTGTTTGTCCTTTCCGCACCCGCACCTGCCGCCACAGCGCTGTCTGTGTCGTATCAACCTGGTTCTCTCTTCGTCAGGACACACGGCCAATGTTTGGATGTTGATGGATGTGATGCACTCTCCACCGGCAAACAGTCTCTCGACCCATCGCAAACAGACCAGGAATGGGTATTTGAGTATCGCATTCCATTGAGCACTCACTCGTCAATACTCATTCTAGATATGATGCGTTACGTTGCTTCAGCCGGCAACACATGTCACATCACATCACATATCACATCGTGTGATGAAGACGATCACGCACGATCCACCTTCATCGATGCTATATCCTTCGTCTTGTTGTTGGACTCCCGCTCGGATGCATCTTCCTCTCAGATGGGACGCCGTCTCATCCCACGTGCGATGACTACTGTCCTGAGTATTTGAGTATCCTATCACTTGACAGGGGGGTCACTCACTCACTCAGATACCTATTTCTGAAACAGACCCCATCTGCAGCGCTGTTCGCAGTGCATCACCTCCGGCTGCATCACGCATCTGAATCTCTGCTTCAAACTTTCCACAACTTTTCGATAAGTATTAATGAAATGCAATAAGGCTCCACCCATTGATGAGATACACGTGTGCAGCCGTCCCATTGATTACACTCATGTTCTGAGGTCAATGCGACGCCACGCCCGGTGATGTCGGACGAAGACGCTCCACAATAGGCACACAACAAAAACTTCCACCACGTCCATCCGTGTTGGCGTCGCATCACTTTGTGTAGCATCACACAGAGATAAAAAGATAGCACTTGACTTCCTCGTCCATTTCTTTGTTGCCCCCACTTCCTTCCTCTTTCCACATAGGATGCTCCCTCTTCTAGTCTCAGATCGCTGAAACTTCGATGAAACTTCCCATCGCAAAGCTTTGTATTGTCTCCAAGTCTGAACACTCCACGGGCAAAATGAAACGTTTCATTTATTTTGATGCTTTCATATTTCAGCATCCGCACACGAGAGAGGGCGCATCACCCGACCGTCATCTCAGTGGACGCAGCCAGAGAGGGCGTACGCTTCCGAACTTAAATCTATCTAAAAGGAACGCGAATCCAAAGGAGCCCTTTTGACACACACTACGACTTCGCCGGGCTAAGCCGCATATTAAGTATCTCTAGACAGTCACCAGCCGCAAATGAGACGTAAGACATCACACATTTAACCCGTAAGACTGACCCGATCAGCCATCGACACCAACACATACAACCCCACCCCTCAAGAAGTCTACGGAAGAGGTAGCATCAAGTTGAGATTGGGAAATGGAGGTGCGGGACCAACCGGCATTCTGAAAGCTCTCGCCGAGGACTATCTCCACAGTCGAAAGGCGGACTTTGCCATCGCATGGCATCAGAACATCTCTCACCACAACCTCCAAGGCTTGAGGAAGGGAGACATTGACATCGCCCTCACATATGAGCGAGAGCAGGAGAGGAGCGCCATCACCGAAGGATTCGCCGTCCATCACAGTCTCGTCTTCCACGACCGCTTCATCTTGGTCGGTCCATCACACAACCCGGCTGGCATCGAAGAGGAGGACACCATCGAAGTTGCTTTCCAAAAGATCGCAGAGACGGCGCGCCGCACACCTCAGATGAAACTCTTTCTCAGCCGAAATGACCTCTCGGCGACCAATGTGAGAGAGAGGAAGATCTGGTGCAACATCGGAGAAGAACCTTGGCTTGGAGAACAAGATTGGTATTACAAGTGCTCTGTCTTCCCTCAGGTGGGAGACGATTCGATGTCGATCGTATGTCTTCAAGAACTCACGTGGACACAGGCTGCATTGCAAGAGGCAGACATCGTCGGTTGTTATGTCTTGAGTGACTTCGCCACATGGATGAAGACACAACACACACTCTCTTCATCTCAACTGATGGTTGCCGGTGGCGAGCTGCTTCTCAACTCGTGCTACGCACTACTCCAACAGAAGCCATCACCCCTCGCATTAGACTTCCTCGATTATCTCAAAGGTCCGAGAGGTCAGACGATCATCCAAGGATTCGCCGTCGAGTCATCGGGTGAGTGCATCTTGTAATCACATCTCATGATTCTGATGGACGATGCAGGTGTTCCGATCTACATGAAAGCATCAGATCTCCAATCTGCAGTGGATAAATCGAAGAGAGTGAGAGACACAAGGAGAGGGACAAAGACATCTTCCAAGGGCACTGTCTTGTTCTCAGTCAATGGACCTCTCATGCAACCCATGAACTGTAAATAGCCAAATAAAACATAAATTATAGAGCAATATCGATACAAATGATAGAGGCGTGTCGTTTGTGAATGGTTTTATCACGACTTGAAGTTGATGACGGGTGGTGATGCGTCGTAGTTTGACTTGACGATATTTGACAAGTGAATGGGGTCTGAGATCTTGTTGAACATCTCTGGGTTGAACGTGAATTTAGAAAGACGCTCCTCTTGTGCTTTTGTTCGACCGCTGAGAGATGGTGAGCGACGACGATGATGGTGATGATTGACGTGATTGATGGATGAATGGATGAGAGGACACACCTCTTCTGTTGTTCGTCAAACTCTTTCAATTCTTTTTCGTGTTTCTCTTTCAGATCTGGGGGAGTTAGATGATGAGAGAAGAGCCGTGTCACCTCCTAACATTTGTTTGATCTGTTTGGTGATCTCCTTCTTCTCTTTCTTTTCGTTCTTGGAATTCTTTCTACTCCTGCACAACATCAGATGTGATGTTGATGTCTATGTTTGATACGGTACATTCCAAACATCACCAATGATATGTCATCGATGATTGTCTCACTTTTGTTTCTCTAAAGCACTGATCTTTGCCTTCAACTCTCTGTATTCCAATTTATGCCGTTGTTGTACCTTCCCTCTCGTCTCTATCTGAATTGAGTATGACAAACACATGTTCGCACCTTACCCTTCTTGGATTCCTCTTGTTCTTCGTCGTCACCCGCATCACCCTCATTTTCCAGCATGTTCTTCACAGACTCCTCCGATATGACGATTTTGTTCGATTTCTTCTCTTCCTTGGATTCTTGTTCCGCCAATGTATTGAGCTCGACTTCGTCTTCGATGTCCATCAGAGAAGAATCCCCTCTACCGTATGGGTCATGACGGATCTTCTTCGTTCTCTTCTTTGCTTTAGACATGCTCTCCGATGTATCTCCTGTTGTGCCCGACCAGAAAATCTGAGAAAGTGAAAATTGTCACATTGTAGATAGTAATTAATGCCCACTTTTTATTATCGAGCCGTTCGCACAGTGACAAATAGAAGAGAGCCACTTGTGATCTGGCAGGATAACCTGTCTGTGAGTGAAAGACTATATCGAGTCGAATCAACTTCTCTCACAAATAGAAGCACCATCACAACACGAACAGAGAAAGACAGGAGAAGAAGAGACGTGACATGATCCTCCATTTATATAGACATATTCCCGTCTTATGTCCTCACACAATGCACGGCAGGTTGCCTTGCGTTGACAGAGTAGGTGTAGTACAGCACTGAACTACTCGGTGCAGCTATCTTTGGGTACAGATTGTAGACAGACACCTGCACTCTCTTCTCATCTTTGATCAGGTCCGGCCTGATGGGTGCGATGACACAGACCAAGTTCTCTGTTGCACTGGTTACCTCTCCCTCTATGCCATCAAAGAGGACTCTGACTTCTCCCGGTTTCCTTCTGATGTCTCTTCCCTTGATCCAAACTTCGTTTTTCGTGTGGGGGAGACCAACTTTGGGGATGATGTCGTTCAAGATGGGAGCTGCCGGGGGTCAGAACGTGGAGATGGTGTCGGTGATGGTGACGTGTGTGGATGTGGAGACGTTTCGTTGGGTTCGTGTGACGTCACGATGGTATCGTGATGACGAATGGATCACGATGATGTGATGTCGGTGTGATGTGATTTGATGTTGATGTGATGATGTGAACAGAAACTCACGTATTCCACTGATGCTCTTGTTTCCTTTCAATTGAATGACATCCGAGCAGATCTTCTCCTCCCCGTTCGAGCCGTATTCCGTCGAATATTCCACGAAGAAGATGAGCCTGAACCTTGTCTCTTTGACTCCCGGGCAGATCACCTGTCTCTATTCATCTACAGAACGAGAACGTCATCATCATCGTGAGATGTGATGTTGATGGGCGACAGGTGATGATGATGTCTTCACCTTCAGCTGGTACTTGGCTTCTGGCAGATAATCGTCGAAATCACCAGTGGGCAGTCGTTTACGCTCCAGAGTCTGATGTCTTTCAGAATCTCTGTGATGCATGCTCCGAGATCATCACCTGCTCGACGCTGTCTTTCGCGATGATGTGCATGGGATCATCGTGCGGAATCTCCCTTCCATCCTCGTCCGCTGTGGTGAGTCAGTTTTCGCGCGCGATTTGAAATACAAATCCACGCACCCAATCTGACGGTCACTTTGGCCGTTAAGATCTTGGGCTGAGTCGAGTGGACGACCTCTTTAATTACGATGGGGTTGGGCTTGATGTATCTGTCGTCGTCAATATGGACAGAAGCGACCGCCGTCGCCATTGCACCTGTTCTCTTTGAGGTAACATCTCCTCTGTTCGGGTGCAGGTTGACGAGCCAAACGGAAACGAGTTACACCCGGGTGATCTTCAACTTCCGTCTTTGGTTTCTTTCTGTAATGTGATGATTAGACATGTTTCAACCGACCAATCATCTCACGTCGCATGCACAGTAGTTCGAACGGTTGTCTCTGTTCTCACGAGTGATGGGTTATAGGATGTTGTGGTGCATTCTGAAGAATAGTTGCTGTGGGGATACATCTCTCTATGCATAGGCATAGTGTATTGGTTGAAACTGGGGATAAGAGGGTGGACGGTTGGCAGTATCTGGGGCATTGACAGTGGAATGGGTGGACGATAGGCGCTGTTAGAACCTCCAGCTAGATCTTGTAGATAGAAGGAGGGTTGCATGGGGGCCTAACGGACGTGAGATATGATATCACCCATACATAAAACATCGATTTGACTCACAGGTGTGCCATATTCGAATGGTACCGGGTGAACTGGTTGATACGAGTAAGGATCGTGCGTATATTGGTAATCTTGATTGTGTATGGGCTGGTGCATTACCGATCCGAATCTGTATTGAGGTGGATAAAACGGCTCCGAATTATCGTAGAACTGAAAAGGTGGCTGCTGTCTCTCATCCTCACTCTCCCTCTCTTCCTCTGATCGCTCCTCCCTTTTGAAGGAGCTGTAGCATGGAGAATTAATATCCACATCTCCTCCCAACTCCTCACCCCCGACCAAAGTAATAGCCCTCCATGTCCTCGTCGTGCCGCTCGATGGTGACTCTGTCAACTGCTGAAAACTGGTTGAACAAGCACCCAGGACCCTTTTGATTAACGAACGCACGAGCTGAAACTAGAATGGAGCACGAGTGGGTCTCCTTTTTCCTCGAATATGTGTCACAGCAACCATCTTCTATTCCCTATACCTTTTGCGTGGATATCAGGGAATTCGCGTTACGTATTTATTTATTCTTCATCATCCCACTCGATGATCAGCTCCTCTTCTTCTTCTCCTCCTCTCAGCTGTTCTTCAGTCGTGTCGCTGACGTCTATGGGTGCCGATGCGCGAGAGACCGTCTCATCTTGCTGCAGTTCCTCAACTCCGGTGGCCTGAGGGGGATTCTCCGCCGTTGTCACGTCAGCCAACCTTTGGAGGGCCTTCTTTGGTAGAATGATTGAGTATTGAGGAGGGTGGTCTTTACTCTTAAAACTCACCTTGAATGGATAGCGTGAGGCCTCACGTTCGGCTTGTAGCAGAAACTCATCGAAGGGGAGGGGAAGGACTTGCGATGCCCAGTTCTCCCAGGCGATCAGAACAGCGCTCATGTTCTTCAGCTCTTGTCCATCGACAAACTTGGAGGTCACGGAGATCATGGCGGCTTGGAGGTCTGTGATCTTGCCGACGAGGTCTTCGGTGGTGAGTCTCCTGACTTTCCTCTTGGACTGCTTTGCTTTGTTCTGCGTTGATTTCGGTGTCGATGTCTCTGTTGATGGGTCTTCTTGAACATCTTTGTCGATGTCTAGAGGTGTAGTGGAATCTAAAGGGATGAAGTCTTCTTCGGAAGAAGGCAGAGGCCGTTTTAGAGTCTCTGTTGACATCTTCGATGCGTGTTGGTGTTTTGGATGATGTTTGTTGAAATCAAAAAGGGCGGGAAAAGTACTGTAACGACTTTTATTCATCTCTGGTTGACTTCTTTTGCTCCTCCACACATCGGTTGTAAGCGTCTAATGCATCTTGACACCGACTCTGCTGGTAGCCATTATTTTGAAGACATGTTTGTATGGCGCATGCTAATTTATGGCAAGGATCTTCCCTCTTCTCTTCCTTCTCTTGCTTCTTGTTCTGTTGAATCAATTTGGAGCCCAACATCATCATCGTGGGTATGCGTTGATCGATTGCGAAGGAAAATTGAATAATTGATCAGATGCCACGAATCATCAACAACGATCCATGTCATCTATTCAAGGTTCCAAATTCGAAACTATGGTCGCTTCGACTGCAGTGGCGTCATCCAGCCCCTCCCGATGGTGATGGTGGTGTTCAGAATGATCGGCATGACCTGAAGCGTAAGAAGGCATGCAGCACTCGCTGTTCTCCTTCCAGACTGCCTTCGAATCCTCGTAATACTCTTTCTTCCACACAGGCACCTGTACACATCATCAGCTCCATCATGCAGAGTGAAGACATCCACACTGACCTTCGCTTTGAGTTCGTCGATGGCCCAAGAGACTGCCTCTAAAGACTCTCTTCTGTGTGCAGAAGAGAAGGCGATGATGACAGAGGCCTCACCGATGGGCACCTGATCATCTCAGGATGTATTGTCTTTTTTTTCATCACCTCTCCCACACGATGTACCATGGCTGCTCTCTCGATATTCCACTTTTTCTTGGTCTCGTCTACGATCTTCCTCATTTCTGAAATTGAATCAGATGAAGTGGAAGGTGAGATGTGTACCTTTGATGGCCATGGGTTCGTATGCTTTATATTTGAGTTTGAGGACCTGCATTGTGATGTGAGACGTACGTCGTTTGAGTTATGAGACAGAATCGATCGCGCACCTTTTTACCATTGAAATTGTTACGTGTCGTGCCCGAGAAAGTGGATATAGCTCCTGCCTCCGCACAGCCGACAAACTGAGTCAATCTGTCCAATGATATGGGGGCCGATGTGACCTCCACGAGGACATGTTCGTCTTGCATGATGTTTTCGTACGTTCAACCTCCACTGAGTGGTGGAATGATGGCGATCTCGTCTCCTTCAATCAGAAGAGGGTCCTCTCGAGGATCCACAAACTCTTGGTTTCTAGACACGAGAGCTCTATCCAACAGAGAGCGTAGGGAGGGGTACTCTGTGACCAATGTGTGGAAGATGAATGCTCTCAGGTGCGTGCCTTCTGCAAGAGAGAAGTTCTGTCTCTCGGTTTTGGTTCGTGCTTTTGCTTCTGCAAAGAAGAGCGTGTTTACGTTGGGCATGCGATGATGTGACTGCACCTGATGTGATTCTCTTTCTCAGAAAAGTTTTCAGCGTTTTGAACCACAAACTTGGCGCCAAGCGAGGCACCACATCGTCACCATCCATGTCCTCACGTTCTACTACAGGTGAGAGCCGTCCTCAATTATCAGCATCATTTATATTTCCCCTCAGATGGAACACGAAAGACCTCTGCAGCTCGTCCTGCAGGGTCAACCGGGACGACAGGTGTGGGAAAAGCTACAAGTACATCAAGAACCACCATTACCTCTTCGACCTCTATCAGTTCGAGAAGCGGAACCAAGGCCCCCATCAAAACTTCTGTCGGTGTCTCAACCTCCACATCGAGCCGCACAGCAACAACTGATGCTACGGGAAGTCGAATCAATCCATCATCCAGTACTGCTATCACTCCCAGAACAACCACCTCGAGAGGTGATGCACTCTCACCTCCCTTCTCGTATCCCCCCACCTTCGCATCATCTGATGTCTATAGTTGCGAGCGCTGGAACTTCAAAAGCCCCCACCGCTACGAGAAGCACAGCGGATGCACCTCCAACCTCGATCACACGCAGGCTGGCACCTTCTGCAGCTTTCATGAAGGCGGGGGAGTCTAATATGAACTTCAATCCCTCCTATGATGACACACCTGTCGGAGGTGCAAAGAAAACGAATGTGAGTTGCCACTCGTCTCTCATCGTGTCTGTGATGATGAACATGGTGTGATGATGGATAGAAGGTACACACGTTCGAAGTGCAGGAGAAGAAACAACCGGCCACAGGAAAGGTGAGCTCATCATCACGCACAACTTTAGACATCCATCATGACGATGGTGTGACACGATGATCAGGTGTTGGAGAAACTCTTGCAGATGGCTCAGAAGAGCGGAAATCTAAATTTATCCGATCGAGGCCTCACGTATATTCCTACAGATGTCTTCCAGATTCAAGAACTATCGTTTGATAACCCAGACGACAAGTGGTGGGAGAGAGAACCATTGAAGAAGCTAGACATCAGCCACAACAGGTGAGATCTGGCGGAAATTTCCCGCCAGAATCCGAAATTCGAAATTCGAATGACCATCGTACAGCATCAGCATCATTCCCGACGAGGTCGCTGCGTTGGGAGAGCACCTGACGACTCTCATCGTGTCCAACAACCACATATCTGTCCTTCCAACCAATTTATTTCAATTGAATCAACTGGTCAAGCTGGATTTGAGTTACAACAAGTTGGTCGATGTGTCAGATCTACCTTTCGATGAAATCTCTACGCTGAGTGAATTGTGGCTGGGACACAATCAGATGAAGAGGGTGAGTTTTGGAGAGTCTAAAAATAGAAGGGGAGGCTGAATGGTGTACAGATTCCAGGCCGGCTGAGAGGTTGTCAACAATTATCCGTTCTACAACTCGATCACAATTGCATCGAAGAGATTCCAGCCTCACCCAGTTTCCCGCCAAAACTCCGCAGCTTACAATTGGGACACAACGCCCTTACTACCGTTCCCGCCTCTTCCCTCCAAAATCTATCACAGCTGACGGATTTGGGACTCAACGACAATCGACTGACTGGCGTTTCAAATTTATCTCCTCTGACTCGTCTCTCTCGCTTCGATGCATCTCACAATCGATTGAATACGATGCCCTCTTTCGGTGAATCGAGCGTACGTACAGTACGTAAGGATGACGTCATCAGGAAGGGACAGTTTGGTGAAGGAAGTACTGATGGGTTTCAATAATTTGAAACGCTTGACCGAAGACGAGGATTTCTTCAAGTTGAAAGAATTGAGCGTTGTAGATGTACAGACCAACCAGATCAGGTGATCCGTTGTACGACGGTAGATCCTGAAGAAATTCCAGTGAAATTCCGGAGACCATCATCGAATTACGTAAATTGAACAGCCTTGACCTGCAGAACAATTCTCTCTCCTCTCTACCCCCACAATTGGGCTTCCTACCTCTTCTCAAAAAAGTCGTAGACATTTCAAAGATTTTTTCTGACAGGAAGAACAGGTGTTGATCGAGGGTAACATGCTAAAGACATATCCGAGGCCAGAGAAGGGCACAAAAGCTTTGTTGGACTATTTGAAAACGAGACTACCTTCTACTGAGTTGAAGAAGGAGATCACAGGAGGGGAAGATGAAGAAGGTCTGTCGAAATCGTTCAGTTCGTGCTATCTCGTTTATCACATCATGATTCGTCACGTATATATATCATTATCATACATATAGACTATATTGAATCGTTATCAAATTCGAGCTGATGGAGAAGACGATATATCTGATGATCAAACGTATTGATTTTAATCTTTCTCAAGAGATGGAGCGAAGAGAGATGAAGACAACGACCATGCATTCGGCCAGCTCTGGCAAGATGAACTTGAGCGGGAAAAAGTTGACGCAAGTGCCCGATGTCGCCTGGGACACCCCCAATCTGTCCCAATTGGTCCTGTCCCAAAATCAGGTGTCTTTCGTCGTGACATCATGACGTCCTGTCGTAACGACATGCCACAGTTGACCCACCTTCCGGAGCAAATTTCAAATCTGTCAGAATCAATCAGAGAATTGGCAATTTCGCAGAATCGGATCACCTTCTTACCCGATTCCTTCAGTTCTCTCCACAAGTTGACCGATTTAGATCTCTCTTCGAATGTAATCGCGAGATTTCCCATTCAAATCTTATCGCTTCAATCGTTGCGCTCGCTCAACGTGCAGTCCAACCGGTGTGTTTTATTTCCATTTATTCTCACACTCGATATCTTTGACGTTCACCTTCATCTTCACGGTGCTGACTCTGTCTTAGGATGACAGAACTACCATCTGAGTTATTCGATAGTCTACCACAACTCATCACCTTCTCCTTCGCTTACAACTCTGTGAAAGTTTTCCCCACGTTCCAGCACGAAAAATTGGAGACACTCGATTGCAGCAACAACAAGCTGACGAACGTGGATGCATCATGCATCCGATCGTGTCCGAACCTGTCATCTTTGGACATATCGAACAACGACATCGGAGTGCTACCTCCAGAGCTGGGTTTGACTCAGTTGAAGAATCTAAACATAAGAGGTGAGCTGTTTTGGCGATACCTCATGCTGATGGATGAAGGGAATCCAATGAGAGCACTGCTACCTTACATGGACAAACCATCAGAAACTCTTCTCAAGTATCTGAGAGGCAGGATCGCTTGATGCATCAACATCATGTACAGAATAAAGAGGGCAAGGAATCGACACGTTCGTTCGTCATTTTGATTCTATTCATTTAGAGGATGTCGCATCTGCAACCGGCTCCAGCACCGCAGATGTTGCAGCCAGCACCACAACCTCCGTGCAGTCCCATGGACAGCTGGACCTTGCTTCCGTCTTGCAGTTGCATTTCGTCCTCCATGGCCTTTCCATTGGATGAGATGGTCTGGTGGTAAGTGGGGATACCCTTCAGGGCCAGAATCTGGCTCTTGACCTCTCTGACGTTGCACGCCTCGACGTCCATAACCTACATTCCATCAGATGGAATTCCACGTCCACACGTCCACACCTCTCCAGTGGAGACAGAAGTGACCTTGATGATAGCCATAGTGGAGTTTAGTGTCGTGTGTTGTTGTTGTTCGAGTTTATGATGCCCCGTCGAATCTCTTTGCGTAGATCTCACGTGTTTCACAAGTCCCGCCCTTCACCAGCTTCTCGCCGGCAACAGGTAAGAATATAATTAGGACAGAAGTCCTTCTATGAATGAGGCACGTGGATTACACGGGCAATTGAATGAGAAGTTCTTTATTGTTTGGCAGCGACGGCTGGCTTGTCATGCTCGATGGGCTTCCTCTCAGGTGCAGATGGCTCGGCGTTGCCTGTGATCTGCTCATCGTAGACGCGAACCTCCTCTTCGGGGGCCCAAACTCTTCCTCTAAGACGCACAAACTCTCCCATCCATCCGATGGCCACCTGCAATGGTCATCATCCGATCTCATTTTGCATCTGATGTCGAGTTGGATGGAGGCCCACCTTGGCGACGTCTAAGACGGTTCCTCTCGTGGATTCTCTCAGACGGGCGTAGTCGGCGGGGACGCTGTAGACGGCGAGAGCTCTCTTCATGGCTTGAACGAAATCTTGGTGGGCGTGGGCCTCGAAGGTGAAACCGTTTCCAACTCCTTCACATCATCAGCACGTGTCTGAACACATCACCACGATCATCATGGACGTCCATGTGATGATGATCATGTGTCTGTGGTTCTCACCGGTGCTGGGGTTGAATTCAAAGACGGAATCCTTCAGTCCTCCAGTCTTGAACGCGATGACGGGTGTACCTCCCGCAAAGAACTCCTGCTGCACGACACCAGACGGCTCGAACAGAGAAGGCATGAGACCGAAATCAGAGCCGTAGTTGACGAGAGCTCCATCGGTAAAGAACTCGTTGGGGTCAGCCCAGAAGTTGGTGGGGTATTGTTTTCTAAGACCTGGAGATGATTCAATATAGAAGAGATGATTATAGATAGTGATGACAAGAGATAGAAGATGGAGGTCGTGAGATGGTTGGAGTGGGTGTCACCTTGCATGGACCAAGCACATTGAGCGGCGTAGGGATCTTTCATGCTGGCCATACCTCCGATCTGAGATCATGTCAGATCGCGATCGTCGATCGTGTCGATGATGTGATCAAGATGATGTGATCAAGATGATGATGATGATGAGATGATGAGATAGTGATGATGTGATCACTCACGATGATCTGGATGTTGCCCTTGGTGGCGCTGATCAACTCGTGGACTGCATTGAGGATGATGTGAACTCCCTTCTGCAACACGATTCTGCCCACAAAACAGAAGATGGGAATGGTGGGATCCACGTTGTCAAAGTATTTCTTCTGCAACTTGGCCTTCGCATCTTCGTGGCTGGAGGCAACCTTCTCGTTTCAATCGAATGAAACCCACGAAATTTCCGCGAGATTTCACCTTGTTGAGAATGGCGAGTCTCTCTTGTAGACGAACTCCGTTGAGATGAGCGAATGGCTGGCGGAAGCTCTTGAGTAGACCACCGAGGGGAGACACTCTTATCAGATCGTTACGGTAAGAGAGGGACACTGTACCCCACTGGTCACTGCACAGGAGGGCAGACAGAGCTGGACGTCATCAGTTCTCGATGTCATTGTGATGTGATTTCGATGTCGATGTGATTTCGATGTGATGTGATGTGACACTCACATGCGTTGATGACGTTTCTGGCTGGATAACCTTCGTTGACCAACTCTGCGGGTAAGTGATGGATGTAGCCTAGATCCTGTTCTGGATAGATCTTTCCCTCGTATCCTTCCTCCAAGTTGTGCACGAGATAGAAGAAGGTGGTTCCTACTCTCTGTCATTCACTCTTCCATTTCATCCATTGAAAAGATCATGACTAAAAGATTTGTAGAAGGAGATGTGAAGAAGGATGTCACCAAATAAGAATAAGATGATCACAAATAAGAAGAAGATCATCACAAATGATAAGAATAAAATTATCACAAATGATAAGAATGAGATTATCACAAATTTGTATGGAGAGATAAAAGGATGAGAGTGACTCACCGTTGAAAGTGTTTCCAAAGGCTCCAGATTTCTTTCCGTACGCAGGAATGAGACCGGTGTACCAATCGTTGCAGATGATGACAGAAGGGAAGATCCTCAGCTGGCAGCACAGCTCCAGCGATGCCTTGGCCATGAGAACGATGGAGGACAGCTGATAGACGGGAGAGCCTGCCTGGTAGGGTGTGGTGAAGTACTTGTAGTTGTGGAGGAAGTGAAGGTGGACTCCGTGTTCGAATCCATAGTGGACTCCCACCTATCACAATCAATCTTCGATATCGTGATATTTATTTCATTTTATTGTATAACGAAATAAAATGAAATAAA
Source organism: Planoprotostelium fungivorum (assembly GCA_003024175.1). NCBI lineage: Eukaryota > Evosea > Variosea > Cavosteliida > Cavosteliaceae > Planoprotostelium > Planoprotostelium fungivorum. The sequence continues at coordinate 4,381 of MDYQ01000278.1, read as the reverse complement.
ATACTCACTTCGAGGTACTCGTTCCCGACGAAAGTGATGAGATTCTGCTTGTAGACGATGCCTTCGTCCTTCAAATAACCCGTCTTACCCTTCCTGTCGTAATTGTAGTACGGGCTGATCACATGTACTTCCGCTCCTAGGGCAGCGAGAGCTTGCGTCAACTCGTTGACCATGACACCGACTCCACCCACGGTGGAGAATCTTCCAATTTCGGGTGTGACGAAAACTAGAGGACCCAAAGTGTTCCACTGTGAGGTCGAGTCGACGAGCTGAACGAGTCAGTGGGACGTCAGACTACAACGAGCCACCTTCTGCACGAGCTGGTTGTCGTTCTTCTTCTTCAGCTGGCTGAGGTAGGAGACGATTTTGGCGGGAGCGACACCGTCTTCACCTAGAGTGGACATGAAGTAGAGGACCTTCTGTAGGTCTTCGGGCAGTGTCGTCTCTGCCAAACTTCCACTCTGAGTGATGAGACTCTGCGTGGCCTTCGAAAAAGCGGAGAAACTTCCGAAACCTTTCCGGGATCATTCTGAGAATCTTCTGGGAAATTTCTCACCGTTGTAGAGGAGGTCGTAGATCATGTTCTTCGTTGGGGCGACGTCATACTTGATCTTGGCTTTCAGTCTCGCCATGGAATGCTCGAATAAGACTCTCTGCGAGGTAGGTGAAGCGGCTTGAATGAAGACACCCTTGCACAGAGAAGCATAAGGTGCCAATCGAGAGTAGTCGTTCTCGTACAGGAACTCGTCGGGGGTGTAGTAGCTGTTCCCGCGTGAATTTTCTGGGAAATTTCTGTGGACACTCACATGGGTGGGTTGGTGGGGTTGATGAGATCGACAACTCTGTAGATGTAGTCTCCCGTCTCACAAATCTCCTTCAGAGGAGACAAGTCCAAGTGGAAGTAACTCTCTGCATCGTTAAAGTTGATCGCGACGAGTGCCAAATTGGGTCCTTCTTGTCCTCTCGTGAAACGAGCGAAGGCAAACACTCGATCGTGCCATCCTTGCTGAAATCATCGATGAGCTCTAGGCATCGTCGATTTGACCGACTCACCTTGTAGAAGGCAAAGATGGGAATCATACCTCCCTCTCTCAAGACCGGAGTGTTTCTTCTCAGCAACATCCTGTGCTCGTAATGGCCTCGAATGCCTCCGAGGTCACCGGTGGATGGCTGAATATTCGGATAGACGAACCTTCCCGCGTTCGAGTCGTAGTTTCTCATCCAACCCATCTGCTCTCCAACAAATGTCATCGGAGTCTCGGGTAAGAAGGCCATCAGATCGACGGCAGCCCACGAGCCTGAACCGTACATGGATGTGGGGTAGTGGATGTGATGAGAGGAAGAGGGGTAGATCAACATCGAGTTCTGAGGGTAAGATGCTCTCTCGATTTGATACCTGATCGGATTCAGTCGACGGATGATGAAATATCGACTGAGATGTATCGATGAATTGTAGATGGAGGTATCGATGGCGTTGTAGATGGAAGTATGGATAGCGTTGTAGATAGAACGGGATAATTCACCAGTCGTAAAATACGGAGACTGATTTGCGAGTGGCAAGGTAAGAGAGAGATCCATCCTTGTGAAGTCCCAAATTGAAGATGGATGTGACAGATCTGGCCAGACCGTTCGAGTAAGGTACCAATCCAGATTTGATGGCCTCTCCTTCTCTGTTCCAGAAGACTTCCTACGTTTCTTCACTACAACGTTGTAGACGGTCAACTCACCGCCAAAAATACGAAATTGGGATAATCTCTCCAAATCTCCCTCGTCATCTTGATGAAGAAGGGATTCGCGTACGTGTTCGACGCCGCAGTACCGAAATAACCATACTTGTATCCCTCGTTTGTAGATGGCAACACGATCTCGCCATCCATGATCTCTTGGTGGGTGTAGTGTCTCTCTCCATCGTTGTCGACTCGAAGTAGTTCGGCCAGATTGGGACGCAGGATGAGCGGCCAGCTCTGAGCTGAATCCAATCGAACACCCGAGACGCCTCGTGCGGCCCACTGACGGATCTCGTTCACGGTCAAGTCCCACACGGCCTTCTTTCTCCAGTTGAGATGGGCACAATCTTCCCACTGATGACACGTCAATCGTCGATTTGATGAAACGCATCGTCGATGTGATGTGGAGATGGATGACCCACGCGGAAATCGTTACCGTCGGTGGCTGGATGAATGATGATGGAGTCTGTCTCAGAGTCCACCGTCTTGCAGAGTAGATTCTTGTACTTTCTGTTCATTCCTTTGCCTGAAATTCGAGCCGTGGCGTCGACTAGGATCTTGATCTTCGTGTCTTTTGCGGTGCTCAACAGTTCGTCGAAATCTTTCGAGCCACCGAGAGCTAGGGGAGGTCAATCTACAACGTTGTAGACGGAGTCGACTCACATTTGGCGGGGGCGGAACGATCGGTGACGGAGAAGATGGGAGCACCTTGGTTTCTCTCCAAGGCTCCGTTGATGTACACCCTGGGGGGGTCAGGCGGACCGAATATTTGAGCCGATCTACAACTCACGTGGAGATACCGAAAGATCTCTTCAGCTCGTGAAGTGCCTTCGACACGGAAGCGAAAGATCCGCGGCGAGTTAATTTTCCGGACCTGTCCCATTCACATCCCTGCAGCTCCACGGAGACTGTCAGACGTCAGATTGACACGTCTGACACTCGTCTCACTCTCGTGCATGATCTCGTCGCGAATGGGAGGATGCACGATGACTCTTCCCTGGATCTTGTTCAAGTCCAACGAACGAGAGAGGAGGGGGACAAATTGTCCGTCCTTGTTCACCGTGACGAACCTCCAATCGTAGTAACCCGCCTTCTTGAACGAAGGCAACTGAGAGACTCTCAATCGAGTGCCTGTGTGTGTCATCAGCAAAGAAGATGGATCGAGGCTTACCTCTCAGTGCGGGAGTGTAACGAGACAAGACGGATTTGGATCCTCCAGATAGAGAGGGACCGTACACCAAGAGGTAAGCTCCTCCTTCCTCGATGGTACTGTCTCCGATATCGACCTACCCCCTTCAGTTTCTTCGTTTGCGAGATCTCCGCGAAATTTCACCTCCACCACGAACGAGTCACCGATGGTACGAATGACAGGTGTCAGAGCCTGCAGACTCTGGAAATCGTGTCCATCGTGGAGAATGTTCAACAGTCGAACGGCTGACTCTCTCGCTGGCACACGATCGTCACCGAGAAGAGACACGAGCAGCCTCTCGATGAGATCCAGAGAGGGCAAGTGCTTCACCCTTCTCAGGAGGAGGAGCTCGGATTCCAGCGTGACGATGATCTGGTTGAAATCGAAATCGTTGCCGCGGGATGCGATGATGTCTTGAACGTATTCTCCGTAGATCTTTTCGGTCCAGCGGACTTTGCGGAAGGAATCGAATTCGGAGCGGAGGTATTCGAAACACTTGGACTCGATGACGAAGGATCTGATCGCGATCAGATGATGATCGATGTGATCGCGATCAGATGATGAGATCGTGTGAAGATGAGATCATGATCGCGATCATGGTGAAGAGATCATGATGGTGATGAGATGGAGTGATGGATGTGTACCTGGCGCTGATCCACGTGTCAACGATGAATCTCAGGTGCTGTGATACACTCTCCGGTGACTTCAACAGTGTCTTGAGTTGGTGAACCAGTGACATCTGAAGGGCAAAGTCGTAGTGTCCACGGGCAGAGTTTGCGAGGCAGACAAACTCGATGGGAATGTTGACTTGTCCCTCTTCTCTGGGGACATCTCCCCAGTAGATGAACACGTCGAACCAAGAGGGTAAGTGGTCGACCAAAATACCGTTGTCTCCTCTTCTCACGAATTCAGAGTTTTTCACTTCGTTTCTCTCCTGTTGTCCGTGTTATCACTCTTTCATGTTATACGTTTTTAATTTGAATAGTAGATAGAAAACAAATTACGATAGATAGGATGGTAAAGATAATCAACGGGTTGGAGAAATGAAATTACCTTGTAGAATTCACGTCGGTAGGCAGTGGCTGGATCTAAGATGACCATGTTCTTCACTTCTGCTTCTTGCTCCACCACTTGATTCTCCAACTTCTCCAAATGAAGTGGGGACAATTCCTCGGTACCGGTTCCCGCCTTTTCTCCGTCATTCAAATTTCAAACCGAGATCGTCTACCTTTCCGAGTGTGTCGACGGCGGGAGCGTTGTTAAAGAGGATGTTGGGTCCGACCGTCCTCGATGCCTGTGCGGTAGCCATGGGTGCGGCCGTCCTCGAGGTCTGTGCAGAGGTCATGGGTCTCTCTTCTGGTTGATTTTCTCTCCTCTCGGTGTACTTGTTGGCCATGGTAGTCGGATCGTCTACAACGTAGCTCTGTGTCTGTCCTCCCACACCTTCATCGCATCAGATGATGAT
>MDYQ01000030.1:0-182198 GCA_003024175.1 Planoprotostelium fungivorum | reverse complement strand
CTCTTTCTTCATTCTTTACTATTTCACTATGCATCCACTACTCTTTCATCATCCATCCTACTCTTCCGATGAACGTTTCCCTCAGGGTGGGTATCAGATGGGCTGAGAGGTCTGTTGCACCCTCTGGTTGTACCTCACGGTCTCGATGGATTGGGGATTCTTTCCAAGTGTCCGGGGGACATTGATGTCTCTTGGCTTCACGTGGAACCCCAGATAGGATGTCTCAGCGTTGAAACCCGTCGCTTGGTCGTAGATCAGATCAAAGCCCCCCATGTGCTCCTCGTTTCCCTTCAGTCTGTCCTCCATCAGTACCATACACATCGTCGTTTCACAGGAACCTTCATCGAAACACCGACAGATGGGAATGGCACTCACTTGTGTTCGAAGTCGATGATGTCGAGTACATCGTTGAGGACGCCAAACTTGAGGGTGTGATCCTCTTCGGTATCCGCTGACAGGGAGGGTGATGCGTTGACTTCTAGAAGCCACGGCTTGAGATTGGCGTCGAGGATGATGTCGTATCCGTACATCTCAAAGCAGTGCTTGTCATTGATCATCACTCTCTGGACGGCGCATAAGGCTCGCAGGATGACTTGCTGTACCTCGTTGGAGTGAGTGGTCTATTCTCCTCGGTTTGATACACACCTCCCAGAACAGTTCATTGACAGCCTCTTGGCCGTGTTTTGAGATCAGAAATTGTCTCAAGTTGCGCACGTTCCACTTGCAGCCAGCAGCGTGATAAGATTTGGATGTCTTCTGCACAGCAACATTGGTCAGGTGTACATCTACATGACGATCAGTGATATCACTTTGATGAAGCGTACAGTTGTTGGTGATATTAGAGATATCATTAGAGTAACGATGGTTTGAGAAGCGTGCGAAGCCACTTCGGTGGACATAGCATTTGAGGGGGTAATAAGAGGTCACCAATGCATAGATTCTCATATCGAACTTCTTTCCTCCGACCAGATATGGATTATGCAGGTACTGCCATGTTAGCGATTTTAATTTTTCGATTTACCTGTTGGACGATATACGCCTCTGGTGCCACCACTCCTTCGGGTGTTGTCATGCCTTTGTAGTCCTTCTTCCAGTTGGATATTTGGTTCAACTTGTTGAACAAAAAGATCCCCTTCCCTTGAGCCCTCCCAATCTGTATGGATGAGACTAATCTCCCAGCCGCAGCTCACAGGTTTCATAATCCACACTGTACCAGTGGGGTGCTTCTTCCACTCTTCAAGGAACAGCGCATATTCTGATGGCAATAGATAAGTGGTTGGGAAGAAAGAGTACTTGGACGCCTCCGAATGTTTGTCCTCTTTTTCCAATTGCCTCTTTGCTCTTTTGAGGTTTTTGATCAAATTATCCTTCCTTGTCAGCTGGGCAAGACTCATCAGGTGTGCAATCACAACGGTTCTTACCTCAAAGTGATTTCTGAAATGGTTCACTCTTTGGTGTTCGGCCAAGTGGTGCTGATCGAACACATCTCTCATCCATTCCTTGTCCGCCCACATCAAATCCCATTCTGTATCTCTGTAGTCGTCAGGTATAGAAGTTAGATACTCCTATACTCCTCACCCTTCGGTGCATTCCTTCATTCCTCGCGACTTCAAAACGTCCCAGATGGTGTTACGATAACAACATCTGTATTTGAGGACACGAGGAGTCTTCTCTCTTTCCTTTTCTCGCTCTTTGATTTCCTTCTCCTTTTCTTTCATGTTATCCCTAGCATCCCTACTAGACCGTCATTGCTAATATACCTGAAATACAAACCTGCCAGAGGGTTTGCGAGCTACTGGTGGCTTCATCATCTTCGAGAGTCCAAAAATGGTCCACCAAATTTGTATTCAGGCGCACAAAAAAAATCTGGCACTTCATCATATTAAAAGGGGGTATTATAGTCCATTTCTCTACAACTCTCCTCGCGCTGAATGCTCGCCTCCTGTGTTCTGTTTAGTAATCCTCTGCAAAACATTTGTAAGCGTTCGCGCGCTCTGTACTCGCTTTGTGCAGTCTGTGTGGAAATCTATACACTCAAATCATACAAAAGACACAATGAGGCAAAATGGTCACTTTAAAATAATCTATGGCCAAAAATGAATGGAAAACGCCGGGGATACTGGCCTATTTCCCCGAGGGGAATTGAATTACCCCGATGGGCCCAATCATACTTCCCTTCATAAGATGGACCCCAACGAAAGCAAAGATAAAGAACCAGAATTCCTCGTACCGTTAACACATATAACTCCTCTCGGATTGAAGGAGATGTGTGGGAATCGTAACTTGGGTGTTCAAGGTAACAGTACCACCTTGCTGAAGCGCCTCCGAGATTGGTCACATAACGAAGAGGAATGGAGTGAGTGTGATTCGTATGCAATTGAAATCGAACCGAGAGATTGACCCCTTCAATTAGGAAAGAAACATCGTTCAAAGACAGACACATCATACGACGTGGGAGAGGGGCATTCAGCCAGAACAATCCATCCAATCGAATCGGAGGATATCGGTGTGAAATTGGTGGATGCCAGCTACCAGATCGCGTCTATCGTTCCTTCACACGAATTGCGGTGGGTCTGAGTGTACCTCTCCATCATCTCTGATGATGAAGGATAGAGCATTTGAGCTGCTGAGTGATTGGGAGAGGGAACTTCCTCCAGGGTGCTTCAACTTTATCACAGAATCGTTGGGAAGGTGAACATGATCGATGGGTTTAGATCGTCAGCTGATTTGCATTAGGGAGAACATGATGTTATTATCACGTGGACGTTACGAAGATATGCTGCATCAGATTGAGCACACAATCAATTCTAGTGTGAGTTAATCGATCGATCGATGTTATTATCACGTGGACGTTACTCTGAAATACAAGAAGGTATGAAGCACGCCCTTCACAAAGAGATCTCCATTGATCCTGTGCCTGTTCCAGTTACGGCCGAGTTCTCCATCTCATCGAAGGATTACCACTTCCACTTTTCAGAGGATGACGGGGAGTATAGAATGACGAAGAGTCAGATCCAACTGTTTATAGAACCAATTCTGAAGAAGACCTTCTACGACGTATGCTATCCTTTCTCCAGAGAAGGGGATCGATATCTGCTTCAAGAAGAAGCGACGGGTTGCCAAGGTGAAATTCTCGTTTCGGGTGTACAACGATTCACATCGACTGATGTATCCGATTTCAGTAAGTGAGTGATCACGGTTCGTACGAAATGATGACATCAGACAGAGGATTTTTATTTTGTGTCCTCTTGTGCACTCTAGAGACCCAGCCGCTGAGACCATGGGGTGGAATGTTTCGAGGCCTTCTTGGTCTTTCGTGGCCTCTTCACTGGAGAGTTCGCTTGCTTCCTCTTCTTTGACTCTGGTGAATTCATCCGTACGTCTTGTGTTACTATCTGCATACAGACGCTGCTCTCTGCCCTCTTGGAGAACGCCCCAACAGCTATCCTTCGACTCCTCTTGTTGAATTGATGCTTGGCCTCTATGGCATCAGCGGTCTTTTGGGGTGGTGGCAGTTTTCTGTTGCTGGTCGGTGCTTGCATGAGTGGCAGAGAATGAGAGGAGAGCGAAAACGGAGGTCACGTGTACTTTTCTTGGAAAACAATAAATATACTCTTTTTGCGGAACGGTTGTAAATGCGACCGGGGGAATACTCGGCGATGCGTTAACTCTTAACGCATTCTGACAGCTCCACTATTCTCAAGTGCGTTGGTTGGCGACAGCAAACTAATTTTTAACCCCTTTGGTCCGCAATGATGGAACTCGTAGAGAACTCATAACTACTGAAAAGGACCAAGAACTAATTTATGCCCACAAGAGACACTGCGGATACGGACTTCGTCCACCTCGACGAAATCTTGCGCTGCGACACATCAGCACCGCATCATCATGTTCTGCACCAATTGTGGAGAATCTTTATCAAGAGAGGGGAGGTTCTGTGGAGGGTGTGGGAAACAAATCATTGCGGCCCCCAACAATCCATCTCCGACACCTGCACCTGCAGCGCAACCACAAGAGTCTGGAAAGAGAAAGAGGGGCCCAAACGAGGGATCCATCAATTACTGCCATCAACCAAAGAAGGGACATGGAGGAAAATGCACAAAGGAACCTTGCAAATCGGACACATGCACGCACCGAGACCATGGAAAACGACCCGTTACATCAGATAGAGAGCTTGTGCCTGTAGAATCTTCACGGACACCATCTGTATCGGCCCCACCACAAGTCACCAGGGAGATGATTCTGGCGCAGAAGATCTCTGACGAGGCTGTCGCACGAGAGACACAGATCCAAAAATTCACAGCTCTTGGGGTGCGTTTGATGAATGTCCTTGAAGATTATGACGAGGCATTTGTCACCCATCCAGACATGACTCGTACAGTTGTATGTAGAACAATCAACATGTGTAATACCCTTTTGAAAAGAGGTGAGCTGGCACGTCCATCTGATGGCTGATGTAACATGAGGCATGTCAGTGTCTGTTGAAGAGTTAGACAATTTACTCCAGCATGGTCAGTCCTCTAATCGTGGTCTGATCACTCGCACAGTTGATCACAGTCTGCCTCAGCAAATTCTCATGCAGAACGATCGCATCGCTCATCTTGAGAGATTACTATCAAATCCTAGCCCACTTGCTCTTCCTGCCCCTATCCACGGACAGACTGTTGAGACAGACGGTATTGAATTCACAGGCTCTATTGAGTATGGGTCCCCAAAAAGAGAGAAAGAATGAAGCCAATTCTTGTTTACTTTGCGTACATCTTTCCAAATGTGTATCCACATCTCTCATACCATGACCGTGTATGTCTCTCATCAATGGATTCAAAGACAGATCCAATCTTGATCAAGAGATCATCTCCCAACACTAGCTCACTGCGTGATGAGCGAGGTGGACGAAGTCCGCATCCGCAGTGTCTCTTGTGGGCATAAATTAGTTCTTGGTCCTTTTCAGTAGTTATGAGTTCTCTACGAGTTCCATCATTGCGGACCAAAGGGGTTAAAAATTAGTTTGCGGTCGCACTTGAGAATACCAGCAATTACGACTTACGTATAGAAATTTATCAGTAGTGACCGGAGGAATACCAACCATATTTTAAAGTGTCAGGGTTGGAGATGATAAAATTGTAGAACGGTGAAACGCATCATATAAAAAGAGGGACTTATTTCTTTTCAGATCTTCGGTCCGTTCGAAGAAGACCCTTCGAGCATTTCTCTGGTAATAACACGCCGACCCAACGTCGGTTCGTCTTCGTCTTTTCTGACGTTCGGTTCAGGTTTCGAGTCCGTCTCGTCCACTGCCCATTCACCAGAGACCACACTCGAGTCGTCTCAAGGTAATTACACACGCACAACTCGAACGCTTGGCCTCGATTTTCTGTATACAAGGTGATGTCGGTGTTAGATCTTCTTCAACTGATCGCATATGCAGTTATAATGGTCCAATTCACGTATGGTAACACAACCGCCAACATATCTGACGGTCCTAATGTTGTCGCCTTGGTTGTCAACCAGATCATTGTGATCGATGATGGAGTTAATGTAGTCAACTAGACAACAACAACAACGGGCGTTCCGCTCTTGCCGTTCTTTATACTGTATCTGGTAAGATCACCCACCTCCTTCAAATACTGTTCTTAATTTTACAGGATCACTCAACGCTGCCGCTCTTGCTACTCTTACCGCCGCTGAATATTTATTCAGTATCTTCTAAGCTGAAGGATAGAAAGACACCGCCACAGACAATATACCTATTCTGGAAGAACCAAATGTAGTCAGGAGTGCGAGACAGGCCATCAGAAGATGGATTAGAGTCATCTACTACTAGGATATAGCATTCTGACCAATCACATGGGTGATTTTGAAGGTGCTCTTTGCTTTGGTATTCCTGCTAAGTATTGGCGCAAATATATACCGTTTACCAGCAACAACCCATCATCGAGTCCAAGCACCAACAATACCACAAACAATACAAAGATAGATTAAATGGAGATAAAGAAGAGTGAATGTGTCCTTTTCTTTGTCATTGAAATCCACATTTGGAGACAAGGCCAAACGATCCCACACAAGGCCATACACGGAAGTTTCCCGGCCGTTGATCTTGTAAAATTCTGCGTGCAGCATGATCATGTATAGCGGTGTATCCTCAGTCAGCTTCATACCGAAGGTCAAAAAATCGGTCCCTATGAATGATTCCATGTACCCTGCCCGACCAAACCATCGATCTCCACCTCCCTCCTTGAATAGGGAGGAATATATTGACGCCATCACCTGCACAAGACGAGGAGACCCTGCACCTTACTTCAATCTATGCATCAATCAGATGCTTGAGAACATATTATGACAATAAAACTGATGACAGACGCTTGAGCCTACATAATAGATGAGGTAAGAAAGACATTACAATCACTTCATTTCATCCTCTCTGATAGAACTAAGTTATCTGACTTATGTATCTCAATCTGCGTGTCCTTGTCAATGATTGTATCTTGCAGCTCCAGGATTTGCTGCTCTGTGTCATTCTCACTCTCCCCCTCCTCTCACCTTTGCATATTGTTCCTTGAGGTAGGTCTTGTAGGCCTCCACCCACGACGTCTGCCCTTGCAGCTTACCCAACAGAATCTCTTCCATCTTCTCGGTCAGCGTTTTCACTTGTTCCCTCGCCTCCTCCAGTCTCCTATCACGTCTGTCCTCCTTCAGTTCTACACTCCAACCTCAACTCACAGCTCTCCCTGGGCTCTCATGGCACCGATCTTTTGTTGCAGGGCTTCGTTGATGGTCTTCGTTGAGTCGTTTGTCCTCTGTCCCTCATTCTGTGGAGGTGAGAAGGATGCTGTCAGCCGCGGTGATCGCATCTCTTGTGGTGGTGAGTGCAATGCCCCGGGTGATACTGAGCACATTCAGTGTGATCGATGGTTATACTGATGGATGTGGACTGATGTGATGGATGTGGACTGATGGATGATTCACTACCTAAGATGGACGATCGGTGGGATCCCACGGAACTCTTTCGCAGGGCTGCAGCAATCTGTGTGATGGTTCATCATCTATCATCGTGGATGTCATGGTGCGATGCAGTAGAGAAGATGTAACAGGATGTGATGATGCGATCAAGTGAGATGAAGTTACCTCAGGATTGATACGAAGAGAAAAGCTTCTGCGACGAAGGTCACGCTGCTCGTTAGTGTTGTTGGGTGACACACTGGACGACACCAAGATCAACTTGTTCAATTGTTTGATCTTCTCCTCCAGAGAGTTCCTCTGTGCCTCCTGCTCTGACAATTCGCTCCTCAATCGCTCCAACTGTGACCATGAGACGAGTCATCTCTTGTTTCCCTCACCACTTCCTCTGATCTCGTCTTCTCCAGAGAAGAGTCCAAGTCTAATTCTTGTGATTCTGACAATTTCTGTTCTGTGTCTTGCAGCTTCTGCTCCTTGTCTTCGGCCACTTGCAGTTGTTGCTTCAAATCTTGGATCTCATTCTTGTACTTGGACAGTTGTGCTTCACTATCCTGGTTGATCTTCGCTCGGTGCGTCACCTTCTTGGCCCTCTGGGCGAACTTGAGAGTGTTACTCGTCTCTTCGAAACAGCTTGATGCTGTCCTCCGTCAGTATCTGTGAAGAACACGAGCGTGTGATGTGTATGAGTACACACCGCATGATACTGTGGCTATGATACAGATGCGAGCGTTACCACTGAGAGAGGGCTCCAATATACGCGTTAGCTTACTGTCTCTGTAGGGCAAGTGACCTCTGCGACGATCAGATTCTTTCTCTTCCACCGTCTCACATCTTCTCTCCCTTCTTTCTCTCGCTCAGCTTCGATATGATGGTTCCCAGAGTCAAGAGACTCTTGTTGATGTACGCTCCTTCCTTTCTCTCTCTCAGTCTTCACCATCATCACCCTCTCACCCTCTTCCGTAGGATACTGGTGGATACCACTTTCTCTGATCCCGCCAGATCGATAAGAGTCTGTTCGTCTCAGTTTTCTCCTCCTCTTATTCCTCACCAGAGCTGACACTTGGACGTTTTTCCTCGACGAATCGGACAGGCTGTTACTCTCGATGATCTGTTCTCTTCAGCCTCTCTCGAATGAAAAGAGTGAACGTTCGTACCATTCTGAAGATGGTGTGAGATCGACTACTGGTGAGATTATAATCGGTGGAAGCGACGTGTCTGTGAGCTGATTCTCTTCAGGGGAATGAGTCGTAAGATGCTCACCTTCTCCCGAGTTGATGACGTGGATGACATGTTCAGGTGACACGACAATCTCTTCCTTCAATCCATCGATGACCACTCCTTTCTGTGTTCATCTCAGTCATCCGATCACATGCTACAAACACATCCATTGGATATGTGATGATCACTAGACTATCATTCCATAACCATTTGGATGAAAGCGACAGGAACATGAATGAGAGACGACCTTCTTATCATCTCGGATGGCCAGACCAGCACCCTCTGTTCTCAATAGATCGTTGACCACTTCGTTGTAGATCTCCATGTAACTCACTCTCAAGAGGAACTCCCTCTCTGGACTCTGTCTACCGTCAACACCACCTCACACACCCTCTCACCTCTTTGATGATTCTGAACACGTGATCGATGGCGTGTGGAATGATTCCTGGGTTATCTTCCGTACCCTATCCATCTTCAATCACCATTCCTTCTCATACTACATAGTGTAGAGATGCATTCATAGTGTAGAGATACATTCATAGTGTAGAGATGCATTCATAGTGTAGAGATGCATTCAGTAGAAATGAGAATGAACGAGGGATCACCATCATGGTATACGTCTTTCCCGAATTCGTCTGACCGTAAGCGAAGACGGTTCCATTGTACCCCATCATGACACTGTCTATGATAGATGCTCCGATGCAATCGTAGATGTATCCGTGCTCTGCATCTTCCTTTCCAAAGGTGTGATCGAACATGTACTCTACGTTCTTCCCCGTCTTATTGTCCATGCAAGAGACGCTCGTTCCGTCTGGATTCGTGAACCATATCTCACGGTTTCCCTTCATCTCTAACTCGTCCAGCGGTCTCACTCTCACGGCCACACTGATGGCTTCCTCCATGTCACTCGCGATCGTGTTCGCTGCTCTCTCGTCACGTCTCTTCTCCTCGTCCTCTCACCTTTTCGGATGCTGTTGAAACTGATGTGGTCCAGCTGCCCTGTCTCCGGTGCAGTCTCTTCCTCACGTACTGCTTCCATCCTTCCTGATCCCAATCGAGATGGTTTGGGTGGCTGTCCCTTTATCAATAAAGAATACGATGAATCATAGTCAATGACTCGTAGATCAATAGAAGGTGGGGTAGATACATATGAGGTCGGATAGATCAACAGAGGGTAGGATATATAAATCAAAACGATGAATAAGAGAGTCATCATTCACCTTCAGCGGGGAAGGTGGAGGAGGTGTGGCCTTTGTGGTAGCCTTAGTGGGTGTGGAAGAAGTCCACGATTTACTGGGTGTGGGAGGTGTCACGGCCCTCTTCGAGGGTGTCGCTGCGTCATCACTTGGAGTCTCCTTCTTCACCTTCTCTACGGCATCTCTCACGGCTCTAAGATCGGCGGCAGGCAGCGTACTCTTTGTCAATAATTTCTCGAAATCCGTCTCTTCTTCGTGGTAGTTGTAGATGGCGTACAATCCTAACCTGGCCCTCGTCCTCGCCTCCGGTGCTGCATCTTGAACCTTTGATGGTCAATTTGTTACATTCATTTTTACATTCATTGTTATATTCATCATTATATTCTGATGCATTGAAACAGAGGAGGAGATGAATCAAGTCACCAGAGAGGAGAGAGTCTGTATGACTTTGGTGATGTCTTTGTACTTGAGAGCGGCGGCACCCATCTTGGTGGTGAGTAATTTGGTGATGAACATGGATAATTTTCCTTCTCTCGTCAGTCTCTTGCACACTGTATCTGCCTCACCCCGGATAAATGAATTCTTGTTTCCATTGACTGCTGAGATGAGACCACCCATCACCTGTTCCATTCAGAAATGATGAGACCATGATAACTCACCTTGGTAGAGGAGCAGCTCTTGATGATCTGATTGATGGCATTGTCTACTTCTGGCTCGAAGAACTTTGATTCTGGGTATTTCCTCAGAAGTTTGGGTAGCTACGGTGAGGATCAATTGATGGTGCCTCTCACGTCTACACTTACCACGCCCTCCACTTCAGCGTCTAAGGATTTACCGAGAGCCACGAATAGATCTGAACGGTTGAGTCTCCTGTGTGAGACGAGATGATCACCTGCCATGCAGTGGACAGCGTTTCTGGACACAGAAGATCGTAAGTTCTCTGTCTGAGTGACGATACCCATCAACACTGGTTTACTGCATCATTGAATCAACATCGTGATGTTCGAGATTGAAGTGTATGAGGAAGATGTGAGAAAATCGACTCACCACTTTATGCCATCGGACAGAGTCTCAGTGGCCTCGGTACAATGGTGGACGATGACTCTTCGTAACCTGGTGATACTGTCAAAATGCACCTGTACCCTCGTGTCAGCGTGACAGTCTCGTCAAATTTGATGCATGGGCTCTTAAAGGGCTAGGATGGGTCGCTTCTTTTCTTTTCTTTCGGATGGATGGTTTTACTACAAGAAATGATTGTGGGGTCCTCACCTTCCAATCTAATTTCGAGTCCATTAGTTTTCCAACGAGGTTCTACATTCCATTTAGCATCAGGGAGGCACTGACGCAGCCCGCTCACCCGAACTTCCTCGTCCATTGGAATATAAAGGTCGTTGATGGGTTCCAACTCATCTGAAGCTGGAATTACGAGTTCCTTCACCAGACTGGCCATCTTGAGCAAGATGTGCGACGGCTCTTTCAACCGATGACACCGCCACCTTCGGGATTTCGGTTATGGAAGAACAACGACCTCTTTACAACGAGATCAAGGGCACTGTGTCAGTATGTTCACTGACCAAAGACAACAATAAAGGAGAGACAAGGGGGAAGACAGCGTGAGACCCTCCTCGAAGCCAATTCGGTGAATTCAATTCATAGAAAAAGAAGCGTTGTAGAGGACAGATGATAAACGGTGACGTGTAGAGGGCCTCTCCGGAAACAACTAGTTCCATCATCAACCAAAAGCTCGAACCGCTTCACTTGTCTGAACGTGAAGAAACAGACGCGATACATAGTTTATTCGAGCGAACAAACACATAAAATACACTTTACAAGATGAAGGTTACCGTAAAGACAGTTCAACAAAACGAATTCATTCTCGAGTCAGAGCCAACTGAGACGGTGAGCTCCACGTTTTTGATCTTCATTCATCATCTGAGGATTATCCGATCAGGTTGCACATCTGAAACAGAAGATTCAAGATGGACAAACTTTTCCAGTTGGTTGGCAGAAGCTCATCTTTGCTGGAAAGGTCCTCGATGATGCATCGACAGTAGAATCACTCAAACTCGGAGAGAAGGACTTCCTCGTGCTCATGGTACGTCAACCCAAGGGAGCATCTGCACCTGCACCCGTCGCGACACCCGCACCTACTACACCTGCCCCTACACCAGCTCCTGCAACACCTGCACCTGCACCTACTACACCAGCACCCGCGACTGCCACACCCGCGCCCGCAGTATCTACACCAGCACCTGCTGAATCAACACCTGCACCTGCTACACCCGCACCCGTCGCCTCTACACCGGCGGCGACACCATCATCAGGGTGAGATACCTCCATCTTCACTCGACTGATCGCATCCAGATCGGGATTGGTCACCGGATCAGAATACGAGAACACAGTCAGCTCCCTCTGCGAGATGGGCTTCGAGAGATCTCAGGTCGTCCTCGCTCTCCGAGCGGCATTCAACAACCCAGACCGCGCCGTAGAGTACCTCTTCAACGTGAGTCCCCTCGTCATCACCACCACTCACTCGATCAGGGTATCCCCGCTGGAGCCATACCCGCCGAGCCACCCGCTCCCGCCTCTCCCGGGGCCTCCGTCGGTGCCGCCCCCTCCGTACCTTCACCTGACCCCGCTGGATCAGCTGCCGCTCCCACACCGGCTCCAGCCGGTGGATCACCCGCGCCCGCCGCAGGGGGTGCAGGCGTCTTTGATTTTCTCCGTCAGCACCCTCAGTTTGCCATGCTGAGGCAGATGGTGCAGAGCAACCCACAGCTCCTCCAATCTGTCCTCGAGCAGTTGGGACAGCAGAACCCTCAACTCTTGAACATGATCAACAACAACCAAGAGGAGTTCATTCAACTCTTGAACCTGCCGGCGGATTCTGCCACACCCGGAGCCGGAGGTGCAGGTGGAGCACCACAAGGAGCAGGACCAGGGTGAGAGGACGAGTCGTCTCATGATGATCTGAAGACAAACAGAGCCAACTACATCTCTGTCACTCAAGAGGAGAAGGATGCCATCGAGAGAGTGAGTGAGAGGAAGGAAGGGTGTGAGCTGAATGTGAGTAGCTGCAAGCCCTGGGTTTCAGCCGACAGCAAGTCATCGAGGCATACTTTTCGTGTGACAAGGATGAACAAATGGCGGCCAACTACCTTTTTGAAGGTGGTGAGGATGACATGGAGGAAGATCTGTCGCAGTTCCAATAGACTTTTGTTTCTGTCCTCTCCTTCATCTACAACGTCATGATGTCTGTTGGTGTGAACACAGAAGAATGGGGTCACCTTCTCTTCAGCTCTGTGGTCGTGCGGTTGTAATTCCTTCGAATCCCCCTTGCATTTTGGTTGCGGTTCTTCTTTCACTCAAATGCCGAGTCTGATCGTAAGCTCTTCGGTTGATAACACGACTCTCTATGAGACGATACACAGGTGAGTGAAGGAAGTAGAAGCGGTAGACGAGCGTCTATAATTTTGAGACATACCATACGTATCTGTATTCTCACGTAAACCGACGACTTTTCGTCACCTGTGGTGACGTGATTCTCAATCCATCATCAAACGGGAACGAACCATACGCATCACGAACGAAACGAAATAGAGATGCCTGTCTGTGTGAGTCACCGGCCATTCTGTGCTATCCTGACAGAGTCAGAACTGTGAACAAGATGACGACTACCTTCCTATCGAAGCACACGGTGTGATTGGTAACATGAGAACTTGTGCTCTCGTTGGAACCAATGGTAACATCGACTGGTGATCTTTCCACTCTGACATCGACCGCTCACAACAACAGGTACTGCTTTCCCCACTTTGATTCCCCAGCCGTGTTTGCCTCCATCTTAGACAAAGACAAGGGAGGTAACTGGGCCATCCAACCCATAGAAGGTGCAGAGACGGGAGTAAGTGATGTTCCAGCACTGGAGGCTGATCATCACAGCGCATGAGAAGAAAGCAGTTCTATTGGCCAGAGACGAACGTGCTCGTCACAAGATTCTTAGACACCGGTGAGACCACCATCGACACGTGATGTCCATGACACCCCCAGATGGCATCGGACAGATCGTCGATTACATGCCCAAGTTCTACAGTGAAGATGCAGTGAAGCTAGTGCCAAACATCGATGTACATACCGTAGACTGTTTGTGATCTGAATGATGATAGGTGGTGGCCAACTCGGTAGTGAGAAAAGTGCAAGTCATCAGGGGCAGGATGGAGTTCTCGATGAAATGCAAGCCCGCCTTCAATTTCGGTAGAGACAAACATACTATGAACATGGCAGACGACAACAGGAGTGAGTGGAAGGATGAGATCAGGCTGACGCGTTCAAGGGGCAGAGCTGACGTCTAAGGATCTGAGATTAGATCTGCTCTCTTCAGTTCCTCTCGTGGCTTCGGAGGATGGAACATCCTTGCAGACCAAGTTCACTCTCTCTGAAGGTGAGATCGATTCAATAGGAGTGGAAATATCATTCATAGTGTAGAATACACATATAGAATAGAGAATGGACATATAGAATAGAGATCTACGATAGAGTGAAGAGAGGATAGAATGAATGATATAGTGGAAAGAGATATAGAATAGAGAGATGACAGAGTGAATAGGAGAGGAAGCGATATTCTACTTGCACTGCCCCAAAGAGAACGGAGGAGAGACATTGTGTGCATTAGAACACGAGTCCAGATATTTCCAAGAGACCATAGAATATTGGAGAAAGTGGTTGTCACAGTGCACCTACACAGGTCTATACACTCCCTTTCTCTAGGCTGACTTCTCATAGGAAGATGGAGAGAGCAAGTCGAGAGAAGTGCTCTGGCCATGAAACTCCTCTGTTTCGAACCCACCGGTGAAGTTCATCAGATCACCATCGTCTTCATCGTTTTCTCATCTTACCGCATGCAGGTGCCATCGTTGCCGCCGCCACTTGTGGTCTCCCAGAAGAGGTAAATCTCCACGACATCCATTCACATCCACCTCTATCGTAATACACAACAAAAGAAATCGACCCAGACAGCACGAATGACACCCGACAGTTGGGTGGGGAGAGAAACTGGGACTACCGCTACGTGTGGATCAGAGATTCCGCCTTCACCGTCTACGGCTTCATGCGCATCGGATTCGTCCAAGAGGCCAAGGCTCTGATGAGATTCATGCAAGATCGTCTGGCAGAGGCACACGAGAACGTCAAGAGGGGGGAGCCTCCCCTGCAGATCATGTACGGAATCGATGGAAGGAAGGATCTACCGGAAGAGGTGAAGGTGGGGGTGAGATGGAACTGATGGAGGTAGGAGCTGCTTCATTTAGAGGGTTACATGAAGTCGTCGCCCGTTCGTGTGGGAAATGGAGCTGCGAAACAGGTGAGAGGTGAGGGGTGGAGAGACTGAGAGAGGGTAGATCCAGATGGACATCTACGGAGAGTTCATGGACAGCGTGTATCTGTGTGACAAGTACGCACTCAAAGTGACCTACGAATTCTGGTTGCACTTGGTCTTCTTGTTGGATTGGTTGAAGGAGCATTGGAGGGACAACGATAAGGGCATCTGGGAGGTCAGCTCCTCTTCTTTATCTCCTTACCTCTCCTCTTCTTCTTCATCTCCTTATCTCTCTTCTTCTTCATCTCCTTATCTCTCTTCTTCTTCATCTCCTTATTTTTCTCTCCTTCATTCCTTCTCTTCCTTGATAAATGGGATGCAGATAAGAAGTGGAGATCAAGCCTTTGTCTATTCGAGAGTGATGTGCTGGATCGCCTGTGAGTAATACGATGTGAATGAATCGACTGATGAGAGAGACAGTCGACCGTGGAATTCGACTCGCCAACAAGAGATCGTTACCAGCGGACATCGTGGGATGGACCAACACCAGGAACGAGATCTTCGTGGAGATCCAAGAGAAGGGATGGTGCAAGGATAGGAAGGTCTTCGCTCAATATTACGGCTCGAAGGGCCTCGATGCGGCCAATCTGGTGAGACGAAAAGGAGATCTATACTGACGTGAACAGATCATGCCTCTCACCTTCTTTATGAGCCCCACGGACCCCAGGATCGTCTCCACCATCGATCAGATCATGAAGAAACCGAAAGATGGTGGTTTAACCGTCAATTCCCTGGTCTTCCGCTACGATACAAAGTTATCTCACGATGGTTTGGCGGGAGAAGAAGGAACGTTCAACATCTGCTCTTTCTGGTGTGTACTCCTACATATGCCTCATATGTACATTTCAGTCAGATGAGTGACCATGCATGATAGGCTCATCGAAGCACTCACGAGAGCTGGAGAGAACGATAAGAAGAAGCTGAGAGAGGCGAGATTGATGTTCGAGGAGATCATTGGGTATGAGAACCACTTGGGTCTGTTCTCTGAGGAAACAGGATCGAGGGGAGAGCAGTTGGGTATGTCTCTTCTTCCTCTCTTCTTTCTAAACGATCAAAGGTAACTTCCCACAAGCCTTCACTCACTTCTCTCTCATATCTGCCGCATACAACCTGGACAGAGCTCTAGGTGTGAGACATTCGCACTGAATATAGACACGAGAATAAATCAAATACAATGCGATCCGTTTTATCCAATATTAAAAGGAGAAGGCGACCTTGAAGTAGTCGCTCTCGCCTCCCTCCAGCTGTTTCGTGATCGGAGTGTCAACTCTTCCCTTCTGCTGTGCGTGCTTTGCCGCGATATCCATGCAGTTCTTCTTCGCTTCGGGTGCAGCCTGCTTCCCCACCCACACGAAGAGATCGACACCTGCGTCATACAGGAACACCTCCTTCGTGTCCAGATGTTGCTGATCCAGATCGATACCTGCCGCCACCAGCGTGAACGTGATCTGGCCATCGGGCTGTACATCCAGTCTGGTCGGTGTAAGAGATCAGATTGAAGGTTCTAATCTCACCTGTACAACTGTCTCTCCTTGGCTAACTGTTCGGTGTCGACGTAATCATCGTCATCGTTGGGGTCGCTGACGGGCCCTCTTCCACCCATGGCATCCCAGAATTCTGCGTCCTCCGTACCTTGATCTGATTTCTCTCAATCACAATTCTAAGTGCATCCAACTCACCGACGATAACAGTCTGAGCCTTTCCAGTACGCTCGCTGACCAGAGCACGCAGAATCTGTTGCAATCAATTCGTGATGGAATGATTTACCTGACCTCATTCGCTCTTCTTCTGTTGGCTGCCGTAGATTGCTTACCAATCCACTGGTACACTCGGTGGCCAGTGTCTAACACACAGGATTGTCCAGCATTCAAGTAGGTGAAACTGACCTGCGCGAACATCAATCTGCAATACCCGTGAATGGACTTACCTTGCCCAGATACACTCTCATGTTCTTCTTTCCTATGATACGCATCAATCTATTCTTTCGGCTTTCCTTCTCTTGTGTGTAATGAATGGTGGCATCTTGGAAGGAAGAGAGGAACTCTTTCGATTCGAGTCCTTGGTGCTGAAGTGGTCAGTGAGAGCGCAGAAAGACTGACCTCACGAGTTTTTTGACAGGAGAGGTGGTGGGATATTGGGATGCGAGCTCGTCAACTTTCTCCAACAGAACAGTCTCCAAGGATCGATCGGTCTTGTGGCCTATCCATGTATAGATCTTATTGGTCGTTTGATTCTGACTCTCCTCCGTCTTCATATCGTCAGTGATATTTTGAACCGCATTCATACGTACCCGTATTATGATGTAGCCGGAATCAGACGAGAATTCTCTGTCGATATTAATTCATGATTGAAGAAACTCTATACCTGACACGCCCGGCAGGTTGTCTTCGCAGCTCACCATCGACCACGCGGAACTTTGTGAGGTGGATTCCTGTTTTGCGTGAGATCATTAAATCGAAACAAATACTCACTGATCTTTTGACCTTGTTCATCGGTGACCATTTGATCTATTTCCATCAGAATCATCTCGTCCAATTCGCGTCACCTTCTTCTTCAGCTCCGTTCTCTTCCAACCTAACGGAAGCTCGCGTGTTCCTTCTATTTCGAACGGGCGTGGGTGGTGTGGTTGTAGTTCGGATAGCGTCTCTGTCTGATGCCATCTGAGCTTCGACTCTCTGAGCTTCAGACCTTTCATCGTCTCGCCTCTGTAGATCGTTCTTTCCGGATTGATCTTCTTTGGCTGCCTCTTCTCGTTGCTGAATCAGTTTCTTCTCTGCCATTTCACGTGCTTGACGTTCCATCTCCAATTGAGCTACCAGAGCTGCCTTCTCAGCCTCTTCCGCCCTCAATGCTGCTTCCTCCCTTTCTCTTGTCGCTTCCTTCTCCCTCTTGTTCTGGGCATCTTTTTCTTCCTTGGCTCTCCTCTCCGCTTCCTGTCGAGCTTTTGTCTCAGCCTCCAATTTGGCCATCAGTTCAGCACGCTCTCTCGCAGCCATCTCCTTGTCTCTGAGTTCTGCCTCCTCCCTGGCCTTTCTCTCAGCTTCCTCCCTAGCTTTCCTCTCGACTTCCAGCTTGGCCATCAATAGAGCTTTCTCTTTGGCGAGTGCCTCCCTCTCATTCTCATAAGCGGAACGACTCGAGTTCGCCTCTTCGTATTCGATCATCTTCTTCTCTGCCTCTAGCCTAGCCTGTCGCTCCGCTTCCAGACGGACCAGTATCTCCGCTCTCTCTCTCGCTGCCTCCTCCCTCTCCACCTCTTGTCTCCTCAGTAGTTCCTTCTCTTCATCCCGTTCCTTCTCTTTCGCGATTCTAGCCATCTCTTCTTCTTGTGCTCGCTTCTCCGCTTCTTCACGAGCGCGAGTCTCTGATTTCAAGCGTTCGGCCAATTCCATCATCTCCCTCTTCATGGCCTCTCTCTCCGTGATCTCTTGTCTCCTCCTCTCGGTTTCTTCTGCGGACATCTTCTCACTCATTCTGTGATCCACCTCGTCCTTGGCCCTTCTTTCGGCCTCCTCTCTGGCCAGGCGTTCGGCTTCGAGTCTTTGTAGGAGTATCTGTCTCTCTCTTGCCATTCCTTCCCTCTCGAATTCGAATGCATCCTTGTGTCTGCGGATGCTGGCGTTTCGCTGTTGCAACATCTCTCGGTGCATCTGTGCCTCCCTCTCCGCGGCTAGCCTGTCCTTCTCAAGCCTTTCTCTGTCTGATGCATCTTTGTCTCCACGGTTCTCCCTCTCTTGGTGTATTTTTCTCTCGGCTGCCTCTCTGGCATTCTTCTCCGCACTCAAACGCTCTAACAGTTGAGCTCTCTCGAGATCGAACGCTTGTACGGCTGCTTCGTGGCGCGCGAGCTCCTCGTCTCTGTTGGATTTGAATCTCCTCTCTCTGGCATCATCCTCTTCGGTTCTCTTCCTTCTCTCTTCCTCCCATCTTCTGTCTTCCTCCTCTAATCTTCTCTTATACTCGTCTGCCAAGCTCTCTCTTCTAGCCATTCTCTCAGCTCGGATAGCATCTCTCTTGGCTTTCCTGGCGTCTTTGTCTTGCCTCTTCTTCATGCTGTCTTCGTAGTCTGGAAGATCTTCACTCGCAGTCTCGCCGTCACTGTCCCTATACGGCTCCTCTTCATCCGCCAGAGCTTTCCTTACTCTCTCCTTCCTAGCTTCTTCTCTGACATCGACAGGGACGAGCGGTGAAGCTGGTGCTGAGGGTCTGATCTCATCTGTTATTGGTGGTTCGGGTCTCTGTTGGCGATCAGAAACGACCAACACCGTAACTCTCACGTCTTTCGTCTGAAAATTGACTCTGACGTGAACTCGCCCCTGAGTAGGCTTCCCGTTCTTTCCTGGAACGAGGTCATGCCACCTCTCCACAAGCTCATTCGCCAAGATGTGATTGGTGGACACGTAGCATTCACCCATATTCTCGTCCCCTGCAACAGTAGCTAAGCCTGTCAGTAGGTGAACCGTATCCTCCACGCCCACCTTTGTTATAAATGGAGAATTTTAGTTTGTGGTCGGGCTGTACTGTGATGTTATTCCCTGTGACTGCGTCAGGTGCATATCCCCGTCGCTCACATTACATTCAAGCAATTCTTCCCACACTGGATGGGTTGGATTGTATTTAGAGGGTTTCGTCTTGATGTAAGCTGTAAAACCGACCTATCCAACATCATTCTGAGATCTTCCTCCACACGCACCTTGACATATGGTTTAGTCGATCGAATCGGAAGCGACTCTGCTTCTATGACTTTTACAGCGAGGTACCCTGAGATTGGTCAACCCGATGTAAGATCACAATGCTACCCGTCATCGGCTGGCGAAACGTCTCGATGGGTCCCTTGTATTCACTGAGGAGAGAAACGTAAGACATGGTGAGAGCCTTGCTAACCTCTACTCCTCTCTCGCTATTTTCGTTTTTACGACCAGCTTACACGTCCCCAAGGTTACGGAACACACTGCCAGGAACTCACGAAAACAAACACTAACTTCTTCAACTTTTAAAAGATCATATTCAAAGCTTCTTTACTGGCTCATTCTATCAATATGATTCGGTTTTTCCGGTTGTTGTCAAATGGTACATTGAGAATGGATCACTTCTCTCCCGACTACTGGAATATGCACGACAAAAAAATTAGTGATCCAAATGCATGGACACCAACCAGAAAAACCAAATCATATGTTCAGAGACAGATCAGCTGCTGAAGAGGATAGGACTCAGAAGTCCACCGATCTAACATCCAAGAATTCCACGGACGGTCGATATTGAAGCCGCACACACGCACAGTCTTGATCGAATGGGTCTTTGTTCACGTGACATGCTCCCATCTTTTCCCATTATCGGTATACCCAACACACTAATTGATGATCAGTGTGAGGCACCGCTGTTCCGCTCGCCTTAAAGGACTGCGGTTCATGAATACTCCGTTCTGCATTGCCGATCGATCTTATACAACTACCGCTTCAAATTGAAATACTGATTGGATCACACCTGGACGTGTCGTGGGACGGATGACTGCATGCGGAAGCTCAGTGCACTCTTGGGTGATTTGGTTCTGCAGTAGTGATTCGCCACACCAAGATGAGCACTCTTATTGGCCATTTTAAATTTTAAAAATTCCGCATAAAGATGTGGTGTAGACGTTGGTGGCACTATTGTTTGGTCCACACCATCATCAGATGATTGCGAGAGCTCAGATCTCGCGATACATACACCCTATAGGTCTTCAATATCGTCGTTATAGTTCAACCGTCTCTGGTCCTCTGTCACGTCAGCACATCGATACATTCTTGGATGTAGGCTATGTGGTGGTTCCTGGTCTGATTCCACCAGAGCTGGTCACTCGTCACAGAGAGCAAGTCCTTCAATTTGCTGAGAAGCATGGTGTCAGACAGGACGATCCATCCACGTGGAAAAATGTGATCCTGTAAGGGAGATTTGATTCATTGACACGTATTACAGTTTTCTAATATCGGTCGAGGCTTTGGCGGGATGATCGAATTCATGCATGGTGAAGCTGCCAATCACATCAGACAATTAGACTCCCTCCATCTCGCTTACGCTCAATTGTTCGAAGGTACACCTCGTAAGACATTAGTTGCTTGTCCTCACATCGCACACAGCTACGTACTGCGAGGATGATACTCAATGGCCGAATCGACTTGGGAGCTTTTCACCCGAACGAATGTATTGCTTCCTCAATCGCTGTTGCTATCGTGCACCTTCGAAAGACGTATGTGATCTCTACGCATCGCTCGATCTCATCGATCACAGAATGCACCACAAAGAGATACGGGTGTTCACTTGGATTTGAATCCTTACGATCCGTTTCAATTGAACGAGGCGGGAACATCACAGCTGATGTTCTGGCAGCCCATTCAAGGCATGCTGGCAGTGACAGACAGTTTACAGAGAGGGAGTGGAGGATTCACCGTATTACCTCGTTTTCATCGAGAGATGCACGTCCACTTTCAAGTAAATCATCATCATGCAGGATCACACCGACGTAAAGCAGGAAGCACCAAAGGACCTCTCGTTAAAGAGAGGCAATGCCACTGATCTGAACGATCGATTCCCACCAGAAAAGATGGAGTTCGTGCCTCTAAAGGAGGGGGACTTCCTCTTCTGGGATTGGAGGTTACCTCATGTGAGTCGATCATGAACAAAGCGCACGTCTCATTCACGCACAGAGTTCTGAAGCAGAGAACCGCGAGGGATTCAGACAAGTGCTATACGTTGGGCATCTCCCAGGTGATGTTCCCACACAGATGAACTATGAACTGATGAGACCACAGACGTACAATTGAATCGAGATTTCATCGAAAGACAGAAGACCATCTTGGAGACGGGCAGACATCACAACTTCATGTCCAAGAAATTTATAGACATCGAAGTCGATGGATACAAACCGTTCGAGTGGAGTCCGTTGGGGAAGAACCTGATGGGGTTGCAACCTTGGTAGACATCACCTGCGATCTTCACATCGCGAAGCACTGATGACTCATCAGTGATGAGAATAAACGAAAGCTTACGTCTTTACCCCGAAAATCGCTCGCAATCTCACCTGATGACTCATCTTCCATATTTTCATGCGTGACCGTGAGACGTGACAGCTGCAGCCGTGTGAATTTCGTCCATCCAACTGTCCCTGTCCTCGTTTCTGACGCACGTACTCCCCTCCTTCAGATTCTCCCTCCAGAACGAGAGAGACGCAAGTTCGCCCTCGCATCAACGTAGACACGTGGTCTGCCCACACGGTTCGAACCTTCTCTCGAACACAATCACACGAACACACCAACAACATCACCGTCATGTCCACCGGAAACGTCATCGGAGGCTACAAGGCCACCCTCTCTAACGCCAACGCTTCTGACGAGGCCAAGGAGAACGCCCAGCAGAAGATTGAAGAGCTGCAGCCCCAGTACGAGGAGGAGCAGCAGACCAGAGAGGAGACCGGAAAGAACCCCGGCAACGTGGCCGGAGGCCTCAAGGCCACCCTGAAGAACCCCAATGTCTCCGAAGAGGCCAAAGAACACGCACGCGAGAGACTCGAGAATCAGGACTTCTGAACGATCACTCGATCATAAACGTCCGATATTCTCCCAAAATCCCCCTTTTATTTGTCTTTCCCACGTGTTTCGTGTCACGTGTGGCTTGTGTACTTCTTCTATCTCTCTTCCCTCTATCCATTGTGGTCTCTCGTGGTGCCTCGTGTTCAGAACGAGGAGGAGGTAGATTTCCCTCTATCGATGGAACTGTGGATTCAACGGGCGGGAGAAGTCCGAATGACTTGCGGACTCGGACTCGGGAAACTCCGCAATATTCCGTCCAAACGGACTGAATCCGCTGGCGGTGGTGTGGTGGCTGTCGGGCGCTCCCTGCATCCATAGAACTGCAAGCTGCGGACAGTGTGAGGTAGGAGACGGCTCTCTCTATGTCGCATGACTCTCTATCGGTCTCAAGCTTCGGTCGTAATCTTCTTCAAATCTACGGCCGGGCTTCCATATCCCGCTCAAAATTCTCCGTTCAAAGTTGAGGATGAGCTCATTGCAAGTGCAGCTCTGTACCTCAAGCTTCTCGTACGGGACCTAACGGCGTTAGAGGTGAGTTTCTGTAGGCGGTGGAGCCAGACATAGAGCTGACATGGGCGGAAACGCTATAGAATCTGATGGATGTGACGGATATGACAACGGAGCACCGGAAATATAGAGAAATGACCCGAGGTCGTTCCTTGACCAACGGGGTTGTTTAAATCTAGAGAGAGTCCTATCACGGTACTTGAACGTGGCTCAGCGGTAGAGTTAACGCGGGAGGGAATACTGGGTGTCCTTCCTTTGGATATCTTCGTAACCAAATGGTATCTCTACAGTTTGTGAGGCCTTACAAACCATTCGACAAGCGTCACCAACAACCACACGTGAACAGCTACAGACACAATGGGATTCAACATATATGGTTGGCTGGTGGCCTTCACCGCTGGTATGGGAGGTTTCCTCTTTGGTGAGCATCACAATCATCATCACCAACACGTCTCTGACGATGATTGCAGGTTACGAGATCGGTATCATCAAGTACGTCCATCACTCTCTCTGTCATCACACTCACTGACGTCATTGCAGCCAGGTCTTTGAGATGGTTCCATTCAACACCTTCTTCGGCCTCCAAAGCTACGATGTAGCGGGCACTCTCGTCGACACCGCAGAGAAGGCAGACATATCTGGCTGGGTGAGTTCCGGAGAATTACCCCACAGTCCCAACTGACATTTCCTTCAGATCACCTTCACCTTCCTCATCGNGTCCATCACTCTCTCTGTCATCACACTCACTGACGTCATTGCAGCCAGGTCTTTGAGATGGTTCCATTCAACACCTTCTTCGGCCTCCAATACTACGATGAAACTGGCACTCTCGCCGACACCACAGGGAAGGCAGACATCTCTGGCTGGGTGAGTTCCGGAGAATTACCCCACAGTCCCAACTGACATTTCCTTCAGATCACCTTCACCTTCCTCATCGGTGCCGCCTTTGGAGCCGCCCTCGTGTCTTACCCCTGCAATTCGGTCGGTCGAAAGATGACCATTATGACCGGAGGTGCCCTCTTCCTGATCGGAGTGGCTATGGAGACCATCGCTGGAAACATCGCCACCCTCTATCTCGGCCGTTTCGTCGCCGGTACTGGTGTGGGCTTCATGTCCTGCGTGGTGCCCCTCTACATCTCCGAGACCGCAGAGAGTGAAGTCAGAGGACGTCTCATCGCCATCTACCAGTTCATGATTACCATCGGTATCTTCATCGCCACCTGTGTCAACTCCCTCATCATCGTCTACTACACCGACGCCAAGGGAGACGCCGAGTGGAGACTCGCCTTCGGACTCCAGTTCATCCCCTGTGTGGCCATGATGATCTCCCTCACCTTCCTCCCCTACTCTCCACGTTGGCTCATCTACATGGGAAGATCTGTCGAGGGTCTCGCCGTCATCGCCAAATTAAGAGGCAAGCCAGAAGAGTCCGAGGCTGTTCAGAACGAATACAAGGACATCGTCAGACAAGTCGACGAGGAGAGAGAGATTGGAGAGGGCAGCTGGGTCCAGCTCTTCACCGATCCAGTGGTTCGCTACAGAACCTTCTTGGGTATCACCCTTCAATTCTTCCAGCAGTGGACGGGTATCAACATCATCCTCTACTTTGGATCTTCCCTCTACGCCGCTCTCGGTTTCAGCCCCACCATGGCCATCATCGGTTTCCCCCTCATCAACTCTGCCATCAACATGTTGTCCACTATTCCAGGAATGTGGCTCGTCGAGAAGCAAGGTAGAAGATGGCTCCTCATCGTCGGAGGTTTCGGCATGGGTATCTCTCTCATCACCGTCTGCATCTTTGGACAAGTCGGCAGCGACAAGCACAGTCTCGCTCAGCTCGGCATCGGTGCCATCGTCTTCATCGAGATCTTCACCGTGTTCTTTGGTTCCACTTGGGGTCCAGTCGTGTGGGTCTACCAGTCCGAGATCTTCCCCCTTCGTTACCGTGCCAAGGGTACCTCTGCCTCCACCGTGTCCAACTGGGTGTGGAACGCCGTGGTCAGCAAGATCGCACCTCTCATCTTGAAGGCGATCAACTACTACACGTACATCGTGTGGGGAGGCTTCTGTGTCATCATGGCCATCTTCACCATCTTTGCTGTTCCGGAGACCAAGGGACTCACTTTGGAGCAGATCGAAGTTTTGTTTGGAGGAGAGGACATCGGAAAGAAGAACCAGTTCGAGCTCGCCGAGCCATCGAGCGTTTAAGTTCGTCGATAAATATTGTAGAGAAATTAACCTTGTCCTCTTCTCTCGTCGCTTGTTCCGTTGTGGTGTCTGTCCTCTCCAGTGATATCATTTTGAAGTGTCCAGCAAACTCTTGTCTTCTGCACAGAACAGGTCTAACCTCATACCTATCTTCCTCTTCAAGTCGACATCAGAGAACTACTTGATGAGTATCTATAGGATCCAGCAGTCCTCGACAGTAGTTTGATCTACTTGATTGGGTGTGTCTGTGAGACAACCTGACAAGAAAGTTTCACCAAGTGGATAAATAAAATAAACATTTTGCTGGATTTTAAATTGTAGATTCAATTTTCGCGGAAATGGAACATCACCAAGATCAAGCATACAACACAACAGACACCGATGGACGATGACTTTGACGATGTGGATTGGGATCAAATCGATCAAATCGCCAGACAACAAAAGACGACTTCTGCCCCCTCTGTGAGAGCACCTAGTGTAACGACAACGACACAAATCTCGGGCCAAGGTGTTAAACCGAGTGTTTACTTCAATGCATCCCCTCAGAAGCAGTCATCTGCTATACCGCGCAAGTTTACATCCAATGCACAACAGGACTCGCCCTCAACTCGCTTTGGAAACCCGACATCGTCAGCTCAAAGACAACAAACGGCAGGTGATTATCCATACGGAATCATTCATCGTCTGACAGACATTTTGATACAGTCCAAAATAATGCTCCTCTTTCGAACGTGATGAAGTCATCCGTTAAATCAAAGAAGAACGATATTTTCCCTACTTCACACGCATACGATCGCTCCACATCCAATTTCATCAGTGAGAATTTGAACCTCATTCGTTCTCAATCATCACAGAGAACGAGAAGATGGAAACGCCAGGTTTTTCTCTGGGTCTAGATCTCGTCGATGACATTGAAACCAAGAAAGAACCACCAGCCCAGGTGAGCAAATCGTTGTCGAATTGTTCGCATCTAATCGAAACAGATGGCACCGAAAACAACCATCTTGTATCAAACGATTCCACAGACTTCCACCAGCAGTGTCCCTGTAAAGACGGTGAGAAGACGTCCACATTGACAGATCGCATCGTCTGATCTGCATCAGGCACCTATCAACGGATCACTACCTATTCGTGCACCTATTCATCCCCCAATCAACCGAAACACTGTACAACCTACTCCACACGTTCCCGCCCGAAATACGATTCAAAAGACAAACTCTCCCGCAGTACTACCCCAAGTCACCATCTCATCCAATTTTCATCCGAATCCACAAGCGTCTCATTCAAATGCGACATCGACTCCATCTACACAATTGAACACAGTTACCAAACCGTCTCAAACATTCAATCCGTCCCAAAACAATGTGCCGTGTCAGCTGACCGACAAGGTGAGAAGAGAGAGGGAGGTCACGTGATGAAAAGTGAGCAGGAGAGACACGAGAAGAGGATGAAACTACTGTCTGCGGGTGCCGGTGGTGACATTAAGTTCACCATACTCGATTCAGAGACCATGAGCGCTGTGTCCGTGCAGAAGTCAGGCATATTGGATCAATTTTTCCAGGATTTTTCCGAGGCCACGTTGTGTACAGAAGGTATAAGACAGTGGAAATTTCCCATATCTCTCTACGAGCAGGTGTCTCGTGGTTGTTGTAGATCGGACATGACGTGAGGCTAGATTGGAGGCTATTTTTGCAGGGAGTGGAAGAGGGATGCTCCTCCGGCAAAGGTGGTAGAGCTCCTCGTGAAGAGAAACTTCCAGAGTCATCAGCAGGAGATGAAGAACCAGAGAGAGACGATCAATTTAGACAAGGTGATCCCATTTACTCGAAGACCAATTGAATAGAGAAACAGGTACCCGCGGAACTATTGAGCCGAATGCTACCCTTCCAGAGAGAAGGATTGAAGTGAGACACTTCATCCATCACATCACATCACGATGCATCGTCATCCATACGTCCATCCATCGCACATCACCCGTTGACGCCATCAGATTCGGCATCCAGCAGAAGGGAAGGTGTCTCATCGCAGACGAGCCCGGTTTGGGTAAGACCATACAAGCGATATCCATCAGCACCTACTACAAGGAAGATTGGCCCGTTTTAGTGGCTTGCCCAGCTTCTCTGCGCGACCACTGGAGGAACGTGAGAATATTTGTGCGGTGGAATTTGGACTCACAGGATCAGGAATATCTGAGATGGATTCCGGAACTTCACGAGAGCAATGTGGTCATCGTGGACAACGGGAAGAGACAGATCGACGAGAGTTGTAAGGTGGTCATCACGTCGTGGCAGCTCCTGAAGCATTTCGAGAAGCACAACTTTCAGGTGAGTCGGACGATCAGATGATCAGATGGACGATGATCACGACGATGACACTGATGACAGATCATCATCGGAGACGAATCGCACACGATCAAAAGTTGGACGACAAACGTCACACGAATTGCACTGCCCATGTTCAAGGTGAGAAGAGACGAAGAATAAGAAGGTGAAGAGAGACAGAGGAGTAAGAGAGTCATCCTATTGAGTGGTACACCCATGTTCTCTAAACCAGCAGAGGTGATTATTCATGATCCCTCACTATCACCATCTCATTCATCCTCTTTATAGCACTATTCAGTTCTCGTTGGAATTAAAAGATGAACAGGTGTGGCCACAGATTGATGCTATCGATCCCAAACTGTTTAACAATTTTTATAATTTCGGTCGCCGATACTGCGACCCTCGCGAGGTGAATGACTGAGAAGATCGTCAGACATGACTCAACGTGGCAGGGTTTCCACGGTACGGATTGGACTGGTGCGAGCCACTTGAACGAATTGTACATGCTTCTCAACTGCACCATCATGATCAGGAGATTGAAAAAGGACGTACAACAAGAACTACCCAAGAAAACACGATTGAAGGTGAGAGGGGAAGAGGAGAAATCTGACGAATTTCAGGTGCATCTGGAAATCGGGAAGGAACAGAGGAAAGTGTTGGACAAGATCAATGAGAATCTCATTTCAGCCAGAAAAGCAAGAAACACGGGTGAAACATCTCATCATCGAAAGTCGATCAGTCGATGACCGATGTGCAGCGAGAGACAGAGAGACGTTGAAAGAGGCAAGCTTCCAGACGAAAACGCAGATCACACAATCTTTCCAGAATACAGGAAGAGCCAAGCTACCCGCAGTCATCAAGTGAGACGGTATAATGGATGACATCATCTGACGTCACGGGTAGGTACATCAAGCAGGTACTGAGCACGGAGAAGGATGATGAAGGTAAACCGGTGAAGATCTTAGTCTTTGCACACCACAAGGATCCTCTCGAGGGAATCGAGTCTGCTCTGTACAATGCAAAGTATCCATCCATTCTCATCTACGGTAACATCCTCCATAAACCCTAAAACCTGACGAACGTGTACAGGAGAGACGCCGAGCGTGGATCGACAGAGGTTGGTGGATTACTTTCAGAACGATCCAGAGTGTCGGGCGGCCATTCTATCGATCAAGGCGGCGGGGGTGGGTCTCACCCTCACGGCAGCCACCGTCGTCATCTTTGCCGAGCTCTATTGGAACCCCGGCGTGAGTGTCTCTGCGATAGATCTGCGGTAGATCTGACGCCACGCACAGCAGATCACCCAAGCGGAAGATCGAGCGCACCGAATCGGGCAGAAGAAACCGGTGGATGTGAGGTTTCTATTAGCAGAGGGCAGCATCGATTCCGCCATGTGGTGAGACGATCATTGTCATCATCAAGATGAGATCGCATGACATCGTGTCAGGGACATCATCGATCGGAAAGAGAGTATCTTGGGGAACACTCTGAATGGTGAAGCAGGCAACGTGTTAGAGGTGATCTCATGATCCGTTCGCACTGCTGAGAGGGAACAGATCAGCAGTGATGAGAAATTCATCGCGAACAATCAGCAGGGATTAGATGAGATGGATTTCTTGCAGCGTATCCTGGATAAAGTGGCACAATACGAAGAAACAGACCAAGCTTTCAAAGATCGTCGCGCGAGAAAGAGAGCGGTGATGA
Organism: Planoprotostelium fungivorum; assembly: GCA_003024175.1. Lineage (NCBI taxonomy): Eukaryota > Evosea > Variosea > Cavosteliida > Cavosteliaceae > Planoprotostelium > Planoprotostelium fungivorum. Next base: position 153,151 of record MDYQ01000030.1, on the reverse strand, counting down.
TCGACAGACATCCTCTTACTGAAGAGAGGAACAGAGACAGAAGGGAGACGATTCGTACGATGCCGACCTTCTATCTGAAGATGATCTACCAAAAGAAGAGCCAGCGAAGGAAGAGACAAAGAAGAGAAAGAAGAAGAGAGGCCTTCTGACGAGGTGAGTGGATGGCCACCATGCACCATGTGATCTCATTACCATCAGGATCGAGGATTCAGATGAAGAGACACCATCAACAGCGGTGTCTCCCAGCCCAATCTCTTTTCCTTCACTCACACAAGTGGCCGGTCCTCGCAAGCCAAATCTAGACAGCTTCAAACTGAAAGAGGTGAGATGAGAGAGTCTTATGGACACACACTAATTATGTGAAGGACGAAAGAGAGGGAGATTCATTGAAGGAGAGACTGAGCAAACTCAAGAACGAACCGAAACGCATCATGGTCAACTTGGACACATCAGAAGAGCAAGACTCGGGGAAAGAAGAGGAAATCAAACCAACACCACCGAAACCGAAAGGATTGAGCAAGTTGGCTGCATTCAAATTGTAAATGGATTTTGTATAAAGAAGAGATGAGATCGCCAACATCCATCCGATTTTATTTCGACATCACATGACATTGCAGTTCTCGTTGCTGCCTTCGCCTCCTATTCCCATCTGGGCTAACTGCTCTGCGAGAGCTCCAGTCTCTCCTGTTATTCTTTTCAGCCATTCAAGTGATGATGGGTGTATTGATGATGGAAACATGTTCATCATCGTGCCTCAGTCTTCACTCGTTAACGATAGAAATAGATATTCACCTGATTCTCCTAGGATGCCTGGTGGGTATGGCTCTTGTAATTGTGTCATCACCTCTGCGATCTGCCAACATTACTTCATGAAAAGAATGATTGTAAGTGTGACGTGATGAGAAGATGATGATCGTATGTTTCATTTCACTATTCGTCTGTCTGTGACAAGATCTCGATGATCACCTTGGATGAATCTTGTTGGCCGTCCGACTTTTCGAATTCTTCACAGATAGTGTTGATGGCATTCAGTTGATTCGTAAAGTGAGTCAATTGCTCTGCGCTCACTTTGTCCTTGTTTTCCTCCAACCATTGTGGGTACTGTTCATCGCATCACAAAACGTGATACGAGATGATGACGAGATTTGACGTGATGCGACAAATTCACCTTCTTCTGTAATTCCTTCACTGGCTCGTAAATGATGTCTTTGCTCATCAGCTGAGTCATCATTTCGTTCATCAATTGTTGCATCTCCGGTTTGTCTCCCATGCTCTGCATCATGTTGAGCATGTCTTCTTCGCTCATGTTGCCCAAATCGCCTAATCCTGATAGTCCATCCATGCCCCCTAACATCTCGGACAGCTTATCGTCCAAAGTTCCCGTATTCAGCCCTTCCAAAAGTTTGTGAATATCGGCCTCCATGTTGTCTATCGAAGGTGTTTCTGCTGGACCTTAATCTGCTGACGTCGAAACCTCGATCGACACCTTCCGTATTTTCTGACTTTCCATCTTCGCTGTTTCCTTCTGCCTTGCGCTCAGCTTTCGGTGTGCTGGCCGTGTTCTCCCTCTTCTCTACATTTTCGATCTCATCCAGAGCACCTGTTTTCCGTTATACGACCACTCCTCCAAATATATCACTCACTGTCTAAAATATCGTCTAAATCGTCAGCCATGTTCGTTGTGTCAATGATAATGAGAAGGCTTCAAATCCCGGAGAAAATGTAATTCGATCTCCACCATCTACAATTCGTTGAGATATCTTTATCTTTGTGTTCTCGAGCTTCGGATTCTCTTGGCATCCTCAACTAAGAGCATTCACCGCCTTTTGAATATCACTGGTCATAATGGTGATACAACCTCCATCCATCCATCATCTATCGTAATCCTATCGTTTTTGCCTTTGCATCATCGACATGATGGTCCATGCTGATCTTCCATGCTGATCCCTCGTAGCCTAAGGAAATCAAGGAAATCAAGCAGTTTTTGCTGACAGCCCTCCGCAAGGATGCCTCTGGTGAGTGTTTTCAATCAGATATCGAATCGTGAAGACAATGTGCATCGTGTATACGTCTCCCATCGTTCGTGTTACACTTGATTTACGTTGGATCTATAGAAGTGAGGATCAAGAAGAACAAGAAGTCAGGAGAGACCAAGTTCAAGGTCAGAACCAGCAGATACCTGTACACCCTCCGTGTGCGTGAGCAGAGCAAGGTCGACAAGCTGCGACAGTCCCTCCCTCCCAGTAAGTCGAACATCTCATTTCCCATTGTCTTCTCGCATTTCGATCATACGAATGATGGATGATATTGAGAGATATGTTTTCGAATTCAACTGATTGTGTTTAGACCTCCACGTTGAGGAGATCTAAGGGAGACGCACTTTTCAACAGTGATAATAAAAGGGTGGCTTCGTTCTAATGCGTAGTCAATTCAACCCAATGAACGGTTTTTGCGTTGAAATGCATAGCCAATCATGCATCGGCGAGTAACATCTCGTCATTCGTGCACGTCGGTGGTGTTTTATTTGAATATTTGCGATTATCACACCATCATTGCGAAGGCGAAGGTGATATCAGTCAAAGCATGATGATCCTACGGATACTCGCCGTATCTTGTATATACAGTTGGGTCGCATCAGAGTTCTGTGGCGCACCTCATCCACCACTGAGAGAGACACCAAAGGGTCTCAAATTGGAAATGGTACAGAGTGAGTCTTTCCTTCGAAAGAGACTCGACATCATTGTGATTGTAGTGGAGAATGTGTCGGTGAGACATGATGACGTCTGATTCAATACAGCCATCGTCAGACATGGAGATAGAGCACCTGACCGCTTTATCCCAAAGATGGAGGTGCGTGTCATACGTGATGTGAAACATCCGTACATCATGTTGATCTGTGTTCAGGAGCCGTACCCTCATTGGAATTGCACTTTGGAACAAATCGTAGCTTCCGTTGACATCACGTCGAGAGGCCATCTGAAAGAAATCCATCGCATGTTCCTCGTCCAATACGAAGATGATGTCGAGACTCTCCCAGGCAACTGCGGCGAAGGTAATCCGATTTCCCGCCAAAATCATCAACACAGACAGGACAATTGACCATGCGAGGCTACGATCAGCACCTGAAGCTGGGAGCGGCTTTTCGTAAACTATACATAGACCAATTCTCCCTCTTCAACGCTTCAGAGAGTCTCTCACGAGTTCACGTTCGATCGACCGATTCAAAGAGGACGATCCAATGTGCTGAGGCACAGCTGAACGGCATGTTTCCTCCTCATGCAAGGTGATGTCTCTCCATCGCTTCATGAGATTGAGGGAGTGAAGGAGGGAGAAGGTGAAGGTTCACGTGAGGGACTCGGCAAAGGAGAGCATGTGGCCGAACGAAGGCATCTGTCCCGCTTGGGGAGTTCGTTGGAATCAAGTGAGCATCTGATCCTCTGAGACACGTGATGATCGTGATCGCGATCGATATCCATCATCTGATGATCGTGATGCTGATGTGGGTGGTAGATCAAGAACGGAGAGGAAGAGAAGAAACACGAGAAGGAAATCCAGCCTCTCATCGATCACCTCCGAAACACTTTTCACATCGATACACTCCCCACCTGGGACGGTAAGATCCGTTGTAGATGACCGACAGCCAACTCTTCACCAGAATTAAACGATGTCTACTCCTGCAGAAGGTGTCACAATTTCACCATGCCCTCCGCCATCGATGATGAGACCTTCGATCAGATCAGATCGGCCGCCGAATGGAATTTCAATCTCCAATTCACAACGGATCCACTTTTGGTCAGATTGGGGTGAAGAGATGATCTCATCGCCGATGATGACATCGGTTTGCAGGACCTTTCGATTTCTAGACGAATTGTTCCAAGGATTAGACGAGTACGTCACAGACGTGAAGAAGGAGATCAAATGGTACTTGTTCTCAGGACACGATAGCACGATCGGTCCGCTAGGAGCCAGTTTGGGAATTTTCGACGGAAAGTGGCCTTCTTACGCATCTTACATCAACATCGAGCTGTGGAGTGATGATCAAGGTGACCATCATCGCGATGACCGTGTTCCATCGATGATCACATTCCATCGATGATCGCATTCCAAAGATGAAGCCTGAATAGAGACGCAGGCGAATTCTGGGTCCATTTTGCGTACAATGGTCACCTCAAGAGTCCCAAGGACAGCGGATGCGGTGGAGACGGAAACCCCTGTCGGTGGAAGAGAGCGAGGGAGTTTCTAAAGGAGAAGTTGGCGACACCTGAAGATTGTGGTCTGAATACAAACGATTGACACTTGAACTGTCCATCTCTCTTCACAGCAGCGACCAGTCGCGGGCCTTTTCCTCTTTGGGAAGCCTCTGACATAAAAAACGGGTCGACTTCGCCTATCAAAAGTGACGCTTGTCTTCACTTTTCCATTAACGTTTCCGAGGACACAGGTCGAGCTTCTCACCATTCTCTAAGCCGACAACATGATCGGACGCACCTCTTCTACCTTCTTGGTACTCGCTGCCATCTTGGCCGTCTCTCTCGCTCAGTGCAACCCTCCTTGTGGTGGTGGTCTCTGCTGTTCCAAGGTGATTACTTTGATTTTGTGCTATCAAGTTGTGGATGTTCTAAAGAAGGTGTAGTGGGGATACTGTGGAACCGGAGCTGATTACTGTGGATCCGACAATGGAGGCCAAGGAGGCGGAAAATGCAACCCCGCCTGTGCTCCTGGACTCTGCTGCTCCCAGGTGATTAATTGTTTGAGAGGCCATCTTCTGATGATATGACAGTATGGCTACTGTGGAACTGGAGCTGAGTACTGTGGAGGTAACCCTCCCCCTCCTCCCCCTCCCCCCAGCACCGGTGATGGAGGTAACAACAATGGTGGTGGTGAGTTTGACGGCACAACAACGTGATTTCTAATCATCACATCAGATCTGACCGCCGACCAACTCCGTGCTGTTATGGAGGTGATCCAAATCATCCACACGAGCTCTTCTGATCATCTGATAGAACGGTCAATCATACGATTACATCAACGACGTCAACTACGTCCTCAACAAGTATGGACTCAACACCCCCATCCGAAAGGCCGGATTCCTCGCCCAAGTTAGACACGAGACTGCCGGTCTGACCACCTTCTACCAGGTGACACCATCCTCCACGATCCCATTATCCATCTCTTCTTTACATCTCTTCTCACTCCGCATGCAGCCCCTCGACGGAGGTGCCGGAGCCATCCACATGCTTCCCGCCAACTTCAGAATCGCCTGCGAGGACGACGATGAGATCAGAGCCGCCTTCACTCAACGTTTCGGTTCATGCAGAGGTGGAAGCGACCTCGAGGCCGGACAGGTGCACCATCATCCATCTTCCCATCTCATTCTCATATGACCTCATCTCATCTTCTCACAGCTGTTGGCTAACCCCAAGTTGGCCTTCTTGACCGGTGGCTGGTGGATGGCCCAAGGTAGCGCCAAGATTCTGGGTGGCCCCTGCGGTGATCTCAGACCCGTCTTGGACCAAGGCACAGGATCGCAGAACCCCCTCTCTGGCTACTACCTCGTCTCCAGATGCATCTTTGGAGGAAACTTTGACGCTGGACTCGCACAGAGAGTCAGATTCTACGACCTCGCCAAAAGAGTCTTCAATGTCTAGATGGAAAACATCTCAAATAAATAGAATAATAGCAAATGGATAGCGTTCGTTTGTGTGATGAATGTGACGATGGAGGGTGGAATGAGATGAAAGAACAAGTGATGGAACGTTTGGCTTGTAGGTGACGATCCATTCCTCAAGAAGATAATGACTTGGTGGCTGTCCCGTTCCTTTATTTTTCATGAACGAAATGTGTTGAGCAGAAGTCATTCTATTCATCCGGTGCGATGTGTACCACTTGTTCTGTGCAGGGATCATGGCTAATACCCTGCTGTTCCCTCACATGGTAGCGTGCGGCAGTAGTGCCAGTAAAACTGCCGTCAACAACCAAGGTGTCATACTGCGGGTTGGTATCTTCTCTTTCCTTCTAAATAACATTTTTGAGCGACAAAGATGAGAGGCACCCTCGCCCTCCTTGTCTTGTGTACCATCACTGTTCATGCCTGTCTGGACACCTCCAATTACCAGAAATGGTCAGTTGGTGAGACATCGAGCTCCGATCTGTTCTCTTCGTCTCATGTTCACAGTCTTTCCCAATTTGGCTGCACAATCGACTGTGAATATCCAGACTGGACAGAACATTGTATTAGACCAAGTACCGTCGGTTGTCTTAGGAGTAATCACCGTAGGAGGAACACTCGTTCTGCCCGACAAAACCCAAGAGCTCCAGACGACTGGAATCATCGTCTCTGCCAATGGAAGTCTCATAGCTGGGTCGCCCGATTGTCCAATTACACAAAAAGTGATCCGATCCGCTCCCTATTCAAGATGATTGACAAGAAGAACGTAGGTCACCATCACACTCTGTGGAGCACCACCTAGCCCGAGAAATTTGACGACGCTGGGTTCAGAGACGGACTCATGGGCCGGAGTGATCAAGTACGGGTCAAAAGGGCTGATCGTCAAAGTGGGCGGATCTATCCAACTGTATGGCTGGAAGAGTGGACCTACCTGGACCAAGCTATCCTCTACAGTGCAGGCTGGTGACCGAGTCTTACACCTACAAGATGCAGTCTCGTGGAGAGTGGGAGATCAGCTGACGATCGCCTCTTCCGACTACAGCGAGGTAATTTTCCGTCACATCTCAAAACACATCCGAACATCCATCTCAGATCGCATCATCAACCACTCATTTCTGCCCAGTATTTCGACGTCAACAACAAAGACCAGAATGGAAAACCTTATCAAAGCCAAATGACTGGCCAGGGGGGTAACTTTCCAGACCAGAGCGAGTACGCCACAGTGGCTGCAGTGTCTGACGGCGGCAAAACTATCACTCTATCCGCGCCTCTGCGGTATCTACACTGGGGAGTGTGGCCAGAGACAGCCGAAGTGGGGTGAGATGCATCCACAACGAGCTGAACTAATCTATGACAGTCTTCTCACCAGAAACATAGTCATCAGGGGTGATGCAGCATCTGACGCTACCTTCTACGGAGGTCACTTTTTGACTCGCAGTGCGAACACGCAGATATCAGGCGTGGAGTTGACTCGCATGGGACAGTTGACCGTGCTGGGAAGATACCCCATACACTTTCACGTCATCAGAAATGCGGCAGGAGCATTCATCACGGACAGTTCGATCCACACCAACTATCAGCGATGTGTCACCATCCATAGTGAGTCTACCCCGCTTCACGCATTCTGACGCAGCATCATCAGATTCCAATTACGTCGTCGTACGGAACACAGTCTCATTCAACACGTACGGCCATTGTCTCTTCTTCGAAGACGGCAGCGAGCAAGGTAACGTCTTAGACACCAATCTCGTGGTGTGGGCTAGACCTATGAACGATACCTACCTCCTTCTGCCGACAGACAACCAACCATCATCCGTGTGGATCACCAATCCAAACAATACCTTCACGAACAACGGTGAGGGATGTCGTCACGAAGACCTGACGTAATGCAGCCGTATCGTCCGCTTACATCGGATACTGGTTCGTCATGCCCGTACAACCGAAGGGACTCAGCACGGCTGAATACGCCCACGCGAACTTGTACCCCAGGAAGATTCCCTGTCCTCTTTTCGACAACAACATCGCTCACTCCATGTTCTTCTTTGGTGTCATGATCGATGACATGTCTACTCCGGATGATCAATTGGAGAGCGCCGCTTGGATGCCTCAACAGGTGACGTTCATCGATGATGTCTCATGACATCACATCACACGATCATGACATCTCGTCACATGATCACGTGTTGATGATCTAACGATCTGAACAGGCACCTTACGATTATTATGTCGGTCCGATCAACGTAGAAATGTCCAGATACACTGCGTGGAGGACGAGAAAGGGAGGAATGTGGTCCAGATGTGTCACTTGCTTCTGGACACACAACGTCTACGCCGAGACCGGGCAGATGGGTACTTTCACTCTCAACTCACAAGTGAGATGTTTCAGAATGTAGAAGATGTCGCTGAAGCTTCCAGGTCATCAGCGATGCTTACTTCCTCGGAAAGACAGGCAACCCTGGAACACCTCTTCCGGGGTGGCAATACACATTAGCTGACTCATATCTGACGATCGGCACGCCATACTACCGCATGCACGGTGGTTCTATGCCTTACGATGCTGTAAGTAACTCAAATCACACATATTCTATTCGTTATCTTATATAACATCATTTCTTGATGATAGAACAAGTCGTTGAATGAATACAGGGAGGTCAGACAGTGGTGCTGAACCCTACCTTTGAGAATTTTACATCGACAGAGTACACAGAGTCAGGTGGCATGAGAGGTTCAGACGCCTCTGCCTTCCGTCTCATCCGCAATCAGCTGATCGGAGGAAAGTTCATCAACAGCGAGCCCGTGCGCGTCAGAAATCAGACGTTCTTCACTGGCAACTCGGCCAATGAGATGTCAGGGTACACTCTGCTTCACGATGGAGCTGTAGACGGCGTCAACGGAGGTAAGATACATTCTGAATGAATTCGATCGTGGAAGTTGACGCGTTTGATAGGTGGTTGGGCCGTGGGAGTGAATAACTATTGGAAGAGCAGGGGAGATTGTACGTATCGTTTCCTCGGTAACTGTCACTGGTGCTCCCTCTTCCCTGGCGGTATCACTCAAATAGTCTTCTCCCTCGGACCCGTGAGTTTTTTTGGCGGGAAAAGATCTGACGCAAGACAGAACGACAACGTAGTGGATACGACGGACACCAACAACCCACTCTGGAAGGCAGGTGGTTACATGGCGATGTACCCTCTCGGAAAGGGAAATTCGGTCGACAACGCTTACTTCGGCCGCGACGATGCAGGTTACATTGCAAACATTCCCGCGCAGACATCGTGGGCGGTACAGTTCATGAACGGGGACGGAAATACACTGCTGAGCCCTAGCTCGGTGAATATCGACATCAGCTCTGGAAGAAAGGGAGAATACTTCTTGCTGGCCATTCCTTATCCGGCTGGTACGACCTTCACGGTATGTCATCTCACGTCGCATCATAATTAACGCGTTCAGGTGTTCGATTACTACCGTCAGGTGAATCTACCGCAAGCTTCTTCTCTGGCTGCCCTCACACCTCGCAACTACTACTATGACAACAAGAATCTGTATCTGTGGGTGACAAACGATCAGTCCAACGCAAACGTGTTCAGTCAGATGGGCGTTCTACAACAGGGAGTCAGCAGTAACGCTCCAGATTATTCCAAATACGGAATTCAAGTGACGGCCGCGTGCCCGGGAAAATGCACACACGGTCCCATTCAGGTGCGTTCCATCCACATCTCGATATCTGATTGACGCAGGTACCTAACGCCTTCTCACCCAGCGCTTTGACATCAGATGCATACCGTGCAGATCTGTTGCCATGCAACGCCAATCCAGTGGGAAAGACTGATGGTAACGGAACGATCTTTGTACAAGTCTACCCTCAGAGTTTCACCGGTATGCCCACCTTATCTTACCAAGCCTACCACAACAGCGGCCCTTACGCTCTCATGTCACTACAAGACGACTCTGGAGTGAAAGTGGCAGACTTTGCTGCTGGTACGACAGGAACGTCAGACAACATCAAGCTGGCCAGAAATGTGTGGGAGCTGCTCGTGCTGGGGAAGTTGTACGTCGTCGTGGTGAACGCTGACGGTAGCAACGGATTGAGAGGACAGCTGAAGGCTGTGACTCCATCAACCATCCGTCTACCACTGGGTATGGGGGGAGTGGACATGTGCCATCCTGCCTACAGCTATGCAGGAGTGTACAACTGGACGACATCGACACAGAGAGTGCTGAATTATGACAATTTTGGATTGTGAGTCAGGGTCGAGTGAGGGAGTGCTGAGTGGATGCAGGTGGAACTCTTCGTACACGGCCGACCAGCCATGTGGATCACCCGTACTGGAGCTTCAATTGGGAAATCCCGTAGCCAGTGTTCATCTGTACATGGACCAGCAGCACAGGTGAGAACGAAATTCTGAATTTATCTCTGATCACATCCAATCACAACGCTAATCTTATGAATAGCGCCCTGTCTGTGGGTCAGTACACCGCTTTAGAGTTTTACGCGAGACTTCCAGTCGCCGTACAGATCACTCTGAATGTGTCCGCCAACGATGGCGTAAGTACACATTCGACCTGTAAACCTGACCACCATCAGAACTACGTCATAGTAGACAACCGTTACGTGGCTGACTACGTTCTCAACTCTTATCAGTGGACTCTCGGTAACTCTTCGAATGTCATCTTCTCCCTCTGACGCATGCAGTACGCATTCCTCTGTCAGCTCTTGGCGTGACGACACAGCTGTCGACCATTCGGTTCGGTCAGAACTCGGGACTGTACAACGTGAACATCTTGATCGATCAAGTTCGCCTCGTACCTTCTGCCACCATTCCCACGGCCACACTGACTCCGGCATCTCCACAATACGCTCCATCTTCGTGCCTCACTTCCTCTACGTTGACCACTGTGTCTGCGTTGGCCCCTGCTATCGTTGGTTCGGGAGTGAACCATGTTCCTGCCCTGCTCATGTTGGCTTGGATGGCTGTCCTACTCATGTAATTTACATAAAGAACATTCACCATATCTTAATGCGTTTCGGAGATAAATTTCTAGAAGCGTTGGCAATGTCAATGTATCCTTAGCTCTTTCAGGATTTACTGATGATACGACGTGTGCGTCACGTGTGGTAGTGATGTGATGATCCGCTCGGATGATTCTCTTCGCATAGACATCACGACAAGTCCAGTTGAAATACAGTTGTTTATCCAAAAGGTTTACTTTCCGCAGCTGACGCATCCGCAAGCGTAACCTCCCTGTCCATCAGAGAAGCAGACGGGTCCACAGTATCCGAGTCTCTGGCATCTGGTCTGTCTCTCCTCGATGGCTCTCTTCTCGGCGTAGGTGGCAGAGCAAGTGTTCTGGATGTCAGCGTTCCACAGGCAGTACTTGGAGTCGGGGTTACCGCAGCTGTCAGGGCAGGTGAGAGAGGCGATGGTGCCGGTGGTGAAGGTCTCCACGATGTTGTAGGGAGGCTGAGGGAAATCCTCAGAGAGGTCGGCGGCACGAACCGCCAGGCAGAAGACGATTGCGATGAGAATGGCTACCTTCATGTTCCTCTCTTGTGATTCAGTTCGAAAATGTGGGTTGATAGTGGCTCATGTCTCTTTCCGGAGCGGTTGATCCATGCCGTGATTTGACTCGGTAGCTATCGTGTCGCGGGCCTTCTCTGGAGCGAATCTGCCGGGCCCAGTCGTGGAGGAAGTTTCATCTTGCTTAAAATCCGCCAAGATGAAAAAAAAAGGCTTTCAGGTACGGAGATAGAAGCCAGATCTGTAGAATGTCCTCCAAAAGATTAAAATAAGTTTCCTCTCCACGAGAGAGACAAGATTAAGGGTGAATTTTAAATGGACCGGTCAAGCCTGTGGACCTTAATCGGCGGTCTGTGGGCTCAGAGGTGACACAGGTTGTCGTCATCCGCTCTATTTCTCGGTGGGTGCGACTTCTCAACTTTCGGTCTCTCGGCATGGAAACCATACAGCAGTGACACATGATTTGGTTTTTCTGGTTGGTGTCCATGCATTTGGATCACTAATTTTTTTGTAGTGGATATTCCAGTAGTCGGGAGAGAAGTGATCCATTCTCAATGTACCATTTGACTACCAACCGGAAAAACCGAATCACATCTCCACTTTTCTTCATCCTCCTTCTGCATTAGACCTATCATCTTAAACGCAAAGACGAATTTTCATCCCGAGCCAAAGCGTCCCTCACTTCCATTTCAGAGTTTCAATCATCACATCACACTCTCGATTCTTCATTTACATCTTCAGCCGGTGTTACATGTCGTCACTTGTCCAATATTTCCACAGTAGCCCACATATCATCCCTCTCCAGAGCCACCATCACCCTTTCCCTCAATCTCATCGCCGGCGCATCGTAGCCGTACCTCTCTAACAGATCTTCTGCCCTCGCTCTCGCCTCGTGTAACTTCTTCTCGTCGTACAATTGCAGCGCCGCCTCGTATTCTTCACAGAGATCTTTGTAATCTTGCGTTCGATCACCAGATACCTCGTAGACGATCGTCTCTCTTTTCTTTCCCGCCACGCGGACCGTGCTGATCTTCCTCGTGGTGAATGCATCACGATCGATCTGCTGATACGTCGTGTCCGTTACCAGCACTGTTGTGTTGTAGAATCTGTTAGCTCCCTCCACTCTGGATGCCAGATTGACGTTGTCCCCAATGCAGGTGAAGGCCAATCGCTGACTGCTGCCGATGTTCCCTGCCAGAACTTCGCCGGTGTTTATACCGACCCTGTGCTGCAGCTCGATGTTGTACAGTTTCTTCCACCTCTTGTTCAGGAGAGTCAACTGTTCCGTGCATTCGATGGCTGATCGTGTGGCGGCCTGCTCGTGACCGTTCTGTGGCTTCGGTAGATTGAACAGAGCCATGATGCAGTCTCCGATGTACTTGTCCACCATTCCTCCATTCTAATAGAGTGAGAAGATGAGACGATGGAAGGTGAATCACCTCTATGATGATGTTCGTCATCGATTCCATATATTCCTCTGTGATGGCGGCCAACACATCAGGATCTTGACTCTCAGCCAATTTCGTGAAGTCCTTGATGTCTTGGAAGTAAATGGTCGCCCTCGCCGGCGATAGATACGGAAAAGCTTCTCTCTGTATCATGGTATCAGATATCGATGGATGAAAGGTCGATCACCCTCGATTTCATGATGTGAGAGATCAACTCGACGGGTACAAACTTTCGAAATGAGCTGAGAGCCGCGTGCATCATGATGAACGATCTGTACAACTTCTGTGCCTCCCAGATAGGTGGTTCGGACAGATGGTTCAAATCGAGCTCCAGCCTCGATACCTTACCGCGCATGAGACATCCCATCGTCGATGAGACACTCACCTTCTCCAGCTCGTTCGATAGTAGGAAGAGAGATCGAGTGACAAAGTAAGTCGTGATGAATATGAGAAGTCCGGCGCCCAAGCAGGTGAAGACTGCGATGATGACGACGTTCCTCACGAAATTGTCACGCGGCTTGACTGATACGATGAATAAGATCCAATCGAGATCGGGGTGGGATGTGACATTCGATTGTGATGAGACCAAGTAATCGACACCTTTGTCGACGTTAAGCGTTGAATGAATGATTGTGAACTCACCATCGGAGTTGATGGAGTAAAATTCGGAGCCACTTGTGCGGTAGGTGTTGAAACTGTCTTTTATCCACGATAAATTGGTCGTCCGTGCGGTGATAGGAGTTTGTCTGTATAAATGGTTAAGAATTATCAATGTATTGTCTATCGATGTCGATTTGGATGGGGAGGATGAATGTGCCTCACGTGTTGGAGTCGTAAGGGAAGATGCCGGTGGAAGTTGCGATGATGGCTTCCGTCTTGTCGTCGATGATGTACATCATCGAGTTTCCGTTGAATCCGTTGACGATATTCTGAAGTGTGTCTCGGACGCTGCATCACCGTCATCAATACATTCAACAATAACCATGATCTGATGGATGATGACATGATGATGACGGTTATCAAGTTGAATGCTATTCTCTCTAAATCTTTACCTTTGAATCTCCACGCAGACGTGCATATAACCGACGAGTGAATCGTCGACACAGTAAACGGAATTATAGCATGAGAGAGTGATAGGAGGATCGTACTCCAAGAAATAGCGCAGATGAGACCACCATGCGGGTGACGAGCAATTGTTTCCTTCGTCAGCGTTCTTATAGACGAGGGCGGACCAGGAATAAGAGAGATCACTGGTGAAGGTGAGTCCACCACCGTCGAGATGGACATTTCATCTCACGGTGTGCGAGCGAACGCTCGATCCAGGTTGTCGTTGGAATTGATGAACCAACCGACCAGAGGAGCGTAAGTGGAATTGACGATGGTGTTCTCCCACACATCCATCTGTCCATGATATGATTCGGCACCGAAAGCCTTTGACGGTATCGTCAGCTCATCTTCTACGTGTGAGTCTCTCACTTTGCCGTTGGGCCAGAAGAAGGCGGATACGTGCCCGATCTGAGCGGAGGCACAGATGGAAACCATCAAGTCCATGTTTTCGCGATAGACGTCTCTAGCATTCAGATTTCCGCCAGTCAATTGAGTCAGATTCGTCTTTCTGAAAAAGTTGTCCACTGAATCGTGTCATAACAAGTGAAATAGTACGACTCACTCAGTGCCACCGTTTTATACGGACCAGTCAGAAGGTCCTTCACTTGCGATTTAACCATCGTCATCACCTCCACAAATTGTGCACGACTACAAGAATCTTGTAATCGCTGTTGTTGGGTAACCGCGATGGAGCCGATTACGGTGCTTGCGACTAAAACAGAGAGAACAGCGACTACGATCGACATGCAACGAACGGATAGCATCTGTCGAAGGAACCTCTGTTGAGTCCTGCCGAGGTTCAGCCGTCCATTCCTTCCCATCACATCACCTCCTCTCTCCATAGCTGGAGATGCTGTTGTTAGAACACCTGATGCTCTTAGTCTCTGGTTTGAACTCCACGACTGGAGTAGTCATAACAAAGCCGTTAGACGCAGTTGTGGGTGTGATGTTGGTTGTCCCTGTATGGAGCACGTCAATCCTATTTTACGAAAATGTTTCTCCCTATCACTTTGGAGCATTGTCGCATTTGGCAAATTTGGGTGCTGATTTTATTTTGGTGGTGCCTCTTTCAACTGAGCTGCGCAGGTTTGAGCTCACACAACTAAATGACCTCTGCTTTCGTTAAGAAGCATTGATCCTATTGAATGTAGTGGTGTCAAGTAATGAGGTCGATGATCGTCGCAAAGTCATGTACATGATGAAGACGATCAACAAGTTGAACTTTATGTCTTTACACGCGTGTGACCTGATCGGAGAGGTCACAGTGACTTCTGGTGGACATATCGACAGAAACAGTCTTCCCCTCTCCTCTTCATCTCATATCCAGTAACAGTTGTGCCGTGTCCATCAGAACATCTTCAAAGATGAGATCAGCGATCTGCGCGCTGATGGCATATTCCTCTTCCGTCTCCCTGTCCATCTCTTCTTCCCTCTGTTTCTCTCCCGCCTGTCTCTCTTCAGTCTCTTCACCTTCCATCACCATCACCTTCACCATGATCTTGTTCAGATCGTCCATGGCAAAATCTTTCGTCGTCCATTCTGCAATCTGCTTCTGCACGATGACGGACAACAAGTCTTCCGGTTTCTCTCTGCTCGTCGCTCCCTTCCACGCCGCAGGTCTCCTCTTTATGAGGTCCTTTAGACATTCGTTGATGGCATCAAATATGAGCTTGTTCTGCTTCTGCTGCGGCTCGTTGTTCCTGTAGCTGCGGCTCTTCTCTAAATCGATAAAGAGTTTGTCTTCTAAGAGGCACAAGTCGCTGATTTCACACAGACGAAAATCAGACAGGCCGCTGGCGTCGAAGATATCTTGGACGTAACTTGTGGTGACTTCTGGTCTCGTGTTGATGCCTCTTCCGAGGGGGGACGTCTGCAAGGATGCCGGTGGCAGGGGCTTTCTGATGGGACGGCGGGGCTGTAGAGATGATGGTGACTGTGATGTGATGGTGGGTGATGGTGGCTGTGATGTGATGGTGGCTGTGACGGGAGGTGATGTGATGGCGGAAGATGTGATGGGAGGTGATGTGGAGAGGGGATGGCTGAAGAAAGGTGTCTCTTGGATGCGAGTCGATTCGTTTAGACTGTCTTCCAGCATCTCCATCAGGATCATCTCGGTGATGGTGTCGGTGTGGTCTTCTTTCTCCTCTTCCTTCTCTATCGTTTCTTCCTTGGGTTCTTCTGTCTCTCCTTCCTCCTTGTCCTTCTCGTCTGACTCCTCGAAAGAGGAGAACTCGGATTCCAGCTCGTCGAAACTCTTCCGTAGTTCCTCTTCTTCCTCTTCCTCTCTCGTCATCTCAATGTCCTCTTCTATATCCGATCCCTTCTTATCCTCTCTCTTTCTTTCCTCCTCTTCCTTCTCTTCTTCTCGTCTCTTCCTCTCTTCCTCTTGTCTTTTCTCTTCCTCTTGTTTCTTCTTCTCTTCCTCTTGTTTCTTCTTCTCTTCCTCTTGTCTCTTGTTTTCTTCTTCAACCTTCCTCTGCTCCTCCTTCTTTCGCTCCTCCTCTTGTCTCTTTTCCTCCTGTATCTCCTCCTCCCTCTCTCGCTCTATCCTCGCTTGTTCTATCCTCTCTTCCTCCTTCCTCCTCTCTTCTTCTCGTCTCTTCTGTTCTTCTTCTCGCTTTCTCTCTTGCTCTCTCCTCTCTTCTTCCTTCTTCTCTTCCTCTCTCCTCTTGTCCTCCCTCTTTCTCTCTTCTTCTTTCTCCTCCTTCCTCTTTCTCTCTTCTTCTTTCTCCTCCTTCCTCCTCTCGTTGTTTCTCTTCTCTTCTAAGGCCCTCTCCATGTCTTCCTTCTCTCTCTCCTCCCTCTTCCTCTCCTCCTCTCTCCTCTCCTCTTCTGCTCTCTTCCTCTCTTCTTCTACCTTCTTCCTCTCCTCCTCTGTCCTCTTCCTCTCTTCCTCCATCTCTCTCCTCCTGTCCTCCAACTTCTTCTTCTCCTCCTCGATCTCTCTCTTGACCTGCTGCAGTCTCTCCTCTTCTCTCCTCCTCTCTTCTTCCATCTTCTTCTTCTCTTCCTCCAGCTTCCTCTTCCTCTCTTCGATCTCCTCCTCCATCTTTCTCCTCTCTTCTTCCACCCTCTTCTCTTCCTTCTTTCTCTCCACTTCTCTCTTCTCTTCCTCCTCTCTCTTTCTCTCTTCTTCCCTCTTCTTCTCTTCGTCTCTCCTTCTGTTCTCTTCCTCCTTTTCTTTGATCTTCCTCTCTTCCTCCTTCTTTTCTTTGATCTCCCTCTCTTCCTCCTTCCTCTTCTCTTCTGCCTTCTTTGCAATCTCAATCTTCTCTTCTTCCTCGTCTTCAAAATCATCCGAGACTTCGTCTTCTGTTGCTTCCTTCTCCCTCGGTGTCTCTTCTTCACTCTCCTCTTCTTCCTCCTCTTCTGTCTCATAACTCTCGTCTGACTCGCTCTCCTCCTATTCATCATCAGTCAGCCGCTCATCATGATGGTGGCGACAGATCAGCATGACGCTTCCTCACCTCTTCTTCCTCCTCCTCTTCCGATTCCTCTGATATCTCGTGAGAAGATAAAATCTACAACGAAGACTCACTCGCAGTGACTGCATCTGACACTTCGTCTTCCGTCACCGTCTTCGATTCTCCATCATCTCCCTGGGAATGGAGAATCTGTGGAGCATCTCTGGGAACTTGTCTGATTGTCTCTGATTCATCTGTGGAGGAAGAGATGATACTGACTCGCTCTCTCTTGTCAATCTTGGGTACCTTCTCCTTCTCTAGCTTCTTCTCTTCTCTCTTCTCCGTCTTCTCTTCCTTCCTCTCTGCCTTCTTTTCTATCTTCTTCTCTTCTCTCTTCTCTTCTTTCTCCTTCTGCTCCTCTACCTCCGCTTCCTTCTTCCTCTTCTTCTCCTTCTTCCACCTCTCGTATTCACTATCTGTATCGTCTGCAAAGCTAGAGTCCGTAGTCGACATGAAAGAGCTGTCGACAGAGGAATAACCCCTCCTGTACTCTCTCAGGTCATCCAATCTGTCTGTCTCCGTCTGAATCTGAATGTCTCTGACGATCTGTGTACTCTTCATGCTGGCCACAGCTTGCTTCAATCTCTCTTCTCTCTCCTTCATGTCCTCCTCCATCTTGATGCGAGCTCGAGTCACTTCTTCCATCTGTCTGTCGCGTTGTAGTGTGGCGTCGGCGATCGCTTGTTCTTTCAATTCTAGGTCTCTCTCCTGATCAGATGTGAGAGGGAGTAGAAAGTATAGATCTCACTTGTCTCTTGAACTGAGTCGTCATCGTATCGATCTGCATCTGCAGCTGCTGCATCTTCATGGAACTCTCCATCTGCTCTTGTTTGGCCACCATCTGAGCTGTCAGCCTCTGGTGCTCCATCTGTGCCTGCTGCTTCTCGTACATGTCCCTCTGCTTCTCCACCATCTCCCTCTGTTTCTCCATCATCTGCAGATTGATCTCCGAATCTTTCCGGTTCATCTGATATTCTGCCGTCCTCTTCACTTCCTCCAGCTGCCGTTGTAGATCGTTGACCATCCTTCTCTGCTCGATTCTCTCCATCTCCTTCTTCTCTCCTTCTTCTCTCTCTCTCTTCCTCCTCTCTTCGTCTGTCACAATGAGGTCGGCCTGTCTGCGTGCTGTTTCTCTCAGTTGATCCTCCAATAGAGACAGCTCTTCCTGCTGTTTCTTCTTCTCCTTTTCGAGTTGTCTTCTGATTCCTTCGTTCTCCGTCTCCATCTGAAGTCTCATCCTCTCACTCTCTGCCTGTGCATCTGTTGATGACGTGTGATGACGTCATCACTTGTACGTACCTCGATGCTCTTGGCGATGCGTTCCATCTCGTCTTCTAACCTGCGAAGAGTCATTCGAATTTCCCCCAAATTTCCGTCAGATCTCCTCACCTCCTCGCTTCTTCTCGTTTGAGGGCGTCCTGTAGCCTCTCGATCTCTCTCTGCGAGGCCTCTTGGATCTTCTGCATCTCTCTCTGTGACGCCGCTTGGCTCTCTCTCATTTCATTGGTCAAAGTCAGCCTCATCTGTTCCAATTGCTTCTCGTGAAGGAAAGTAGAATAGAGCAGGCCAGTCTCGTGTTGAGCCATGTTGATGGCACGGGTGCTGGAGAGTGCGTCCAATTGCAGGAGTGACTCGTTGTAGTTGTCCAACAGATTGATTTCGTTCTGCATCCTCTCGTAGAGTGCGTCAGGTGCTTCCCGGGGTGGAGGTCGGACGGAAGATCTGGACGGATTTGGACTCCTCCTCGGACTCGGTCGTTCGATACGTGCGCTCGTCCTCTCTATCTCCTCCTCTTTACCTTCACTCTTTCGAGGTGAAGCTGTCGTTGGCCGCGCTGGAGACGCAACGTGTGACATCTCGTGAGCTTCATCATGATCATGATGATGATGAGACGGTTGAACTTGGTTCTGAAACGTAAAAGAGGGCAAACGAGTGGACGGGAGAGAATGCATGACAATCTGTGCCGACACATTCATCTCCGATTCCGTCTGCACCCCGAAATCACTCTTCGAATTTCTACGAGATTTCAGCTTCTCACGTACGTACATTACGCACCTCATCTCTTCCACTCTCTGCAGAGTCGGAATTTCCGTCGAAATTTCATTCGTTCTTCTCGATGCCTCCGGACTCTTTTCCTTGTGCAGCATCCTCTCGGCCAACAGATTGACGATAGACATCTTGTCTCCCACAACGATGGACACTGGCTCTTCTAAAGTGCGTGTGGAAGGTGGCAACCTTCCAGATCCGTGCAGGCCAGCCAGTCGACTCATAGAACCGCCGATGACTTCTGCACCCAGAGTGCGATCCACCCACTGTCTCACCGGTAGGATCTCTATGAGAGATAGATTCGATGTTGAGGCCAGACGTTTCTCCTCTAAGACGAAAGAATGTCTCGGTGAAGAGAACGAGTCCACGGAGGTGAATGCGGGATCTTGAGAGTGGATCGTGTCGAGCGGGTTGTAGATGGAAGTGGGGGAAGTGTCGGTCGTTCGGTGAAGAGATGGATGGTTCAGTGAATGGAACGTTTCGTCCTTCGTTTGGTTGAGGCCGTCGCCGTCGTGATGGATTTCTCTTCTCTTGAGGTGAGAGAGTACTCTATTGTCATTGAATGGAGAGGGAGGACTGGTGCTATCACACGGGTCAGAATGCATCCACTTGAATCTCTCATGTATGACACCTTCTCATCGGTTCAGTTAAGATGTCGACGTGCAATGGTTCCTCTCTCTTTTCGTCTCTCAGTGGTAGTTCTGGCATCTCACCCATTACAATTGGACTCGATATGTTAATGTCCTTCTCTGTCTTTGAAATCTCCGATTTTTTAAGTTCCACGGGATCGACGGGGACGGGTTGTGGCTGGTTGTATTCCACTGACTGACTGATTGTAGTTGGTGCTTTGGGCTGATCGTTTGATCTCGAATTTACATTCGAATAGGGAGGACGTAAGATGATCTGATTTCGCTTCAACCAAATGCGAACGCGAAAGCCTCTGAAGATTCTCTGAATGTTCTTCGCTGCTTCATTATCGATTCGATTCTTCTCACGGTTGAGATAGACCTGAATTTCCATCAGATCTTCCTCGAAAATTCCCAGAAATCTCACCGCAAATCGATCGGAAACTCCGACTCGGCCCAGTGGAATGGTTCCGTGGGGGCTCGTCACGTGATCTACGTATATCGAATTTTCACTCGATTTTCCATTGTACAAGGGCCGAGATTGATCTGAGTAACGAGGGGGTCTGCTGTCATCATACATGTGTCCTCCTCGTTCGTTCAGCAGAGTCTCTCTCAGAGGTGGCTGAGTGGTCTCTCCTCGATAGACGTAAGGCTCCCTGTACATCTGTTCTCTGTCGAGTGACAGCCTCTGCTCCCTCTGCAGTCTCTCTCTCTGCAGCTGCAGTTCTGCTTCCCTCCTCGTCTGTCTCTCCCTCTGCAGTAATTTGTCTCTGAACATCTTCTCTTCCCTCTCTAACGATTCCAATCGCATCCTCTCTGCAATTTCTCTCGTCTTCTCTTCCCTCATCTGCTCCTCCCTCATTTGCTCCTCCCTCATTTGCTCCACCCTCATTTGCTCCTCCATCATCTGCTGCTGTCTAAACTGTTCCTCCCTCGTCTGCGATCGTCTCGACAAGGGTTCCTCCCTCGGTGGTCCATTGGTTCTCTCCTTCGTTGCCACTCGCGAGTACAGATTGGCGATCCTCTGTGATAGCTCTTCTGCTTGGCTGCTGATGGCTTTCATTCTGTCTTGAGATGGGTCTCGCCCGGGCGGTACCTTCTCTTCTTCCTCTTCGGTGGCCACTCGTTTCGCAAACAAGAGAGCTTCGCGGATGGGCCGACGGCCTTCGGTTGTACCGTGGGTGGGCCCACAGGAGCCGCTCCCGTCCCTTCTCCACTGATTCTCCACGACGGTCTTCGGTTGCTTCTCTCGTTTGGGTTGAGGGGAATTCAAGTCATGGAGGGTGACCGGTTGGATGAATTCGGGTGACAGAATCATCTTCTGTCCCCTGGTGATGAAGGGAGAGATCTCGAAAGATTCGTCGAAATTTCTGGCGGGAAACGTGGAAGAGGTGTACGGTCTAGATGGTGGGGCGGACGATGTTGGAATCTCGGATGGAAGCTGTTGGACGCTGTTGGTCCGGATTCCGTCGCGGCGGCTGATCGCCCGGCGAGGAGGTGGAGTCCGAGTTGGACTGGATGGAATCCGGACTGGACTCTTGACGGGTGCTCGGACTGGGCTCTTACTTCTGGACGGCTGGGGGGCAGGTTTGGATGCATTAGAAGGTGGATGATGGATGATGGTGGGCTGACGCGATGTGGAGAAGGAGCGTTGCTGGAAGGCGTAGTCTTGGGCGAAGCCCGACACGAAAGCATCTTCATCTGGATCTCCATCGTGATGGTGATCTGCACCAGCTGTGCCATGTCATTCGATATGATCTTTCGGTCGATGAACTCACCTCTCCTGTACAATTTTTTGTTTCTCTCTTGGATGCCGTGGATGGCTTCTCTCTTTCTCTTCTCTTCCTTCAACTTCTCTCGGTTCGACTGTTTCTCTTTCATCTTTCTCTCTTCTGTCTTACGCCGCATGTAGGCTGTGACGTCTCCAGGACACACGGGCTCACTCCTCTTCACGGGCGGACGAGGTGGCATGACATCTCTCTGAGGTGTCGGTCTCTGTCTCTCTGGACTGATCTTTCGTGTCAGTGATCTTGTAGGGTAAAGATCTGTCTCTTCGATGCGTATCTCTACGCGTGGTCTTTTGGGTGATCTCTGGATTGGAATGTCATTTTCGACGAAATGATATTGCGATATATTCACATAGAAAGATGCAAGAGACACTCACCGATTCGTGCATTCTATGTTCGAGAATGGCTTCTCGTAGGCGGCGGTCGTCATGCCCCACAGAAGACTTCATTGTCCTCTCATAGATCTTCTCAATTGGCGCCTGCGGCGCAGGTAATCTCGAAGCTCACCGTTAAGAAGCTTCGTGATCAGGTGTTTCCCGCCAGAAATAATCGTCCGCGCATCCGGCCAACTACAACGAGCACATCCGGGGTTCCCTTACAGTCCGACCATTTACAAAGCAGCCCTCCTCCCTCAACCATACGATGAGTGTATGTTCGCAGATGTCTAAACCACCACCTGATTCGTATTTAGAACAATCAAACTCCGACGGCCCCTGTTGTGGTCAAACAGCCCTCCATTGGAAAAACAATCTTGAAAAACTTGGTCATGGGTGGAATTGCAGGTGAGGCATATCATCCTATCATCCTCTCACGCCACCTGAAATGAATTCGTAGGTATCATAGGAGCATGCAGCACATTTCCATTAGACATGGTCAAGACACGCATGCAAAATCAGAGAGGTGCAGTCCGACAATACAACGGTGTCCTCGATTGCTTCAGAAAGATCATTGCCGCCGAAGGTGTTCGAGGTCTCTACAGAGGTCTCCCCGCTCAACTGGTGAGTCTCCCCCTTCTTTCTTCTTCTCCATTAGAACATCATCTCCATCTCATATGTCGATTAGGTTGGTATCACACCAGAGAAGGCCATCAAGCTTACGATCAACGATTACATCCGCTATGCATCAACCGACAAGAAAACTGGAAAGATCAAGTTGCAGTATGAGGTCCTGGCAGGAATGGCCGCCGGTTTATCTCAAGTCGTAGCCACCAATCCGTGCGTCTCCATCTTTTCAACCGTCCTCTCACCCATTCTCTTCGTATAAGTCTAAAGAATCGAGATGATCGAGTCCACCATGATGTCTTCACACGCAGAGAGAATTGAAAAAAAGACAGATACGAAATTGTCAAAGTGAGACTGCAGACGCAAGCTTTAGAGGGTGCCGGTAGAAAATCAGGCATCACCGTCGTGAGGGAGTTGGGCTTCAGAGGTCTATTCAAGGGCTCAGCCGCCACCCTCCTCCGAGACGTTCCGTTCAGGTCAGACCATCCTCTATCTCATCGGTCTCTCTCCATCCCATGCATCACTGACCTCCATCAGCGCCCTCTACTTCTCCTTGTACGGAAACTTGAAGGCCATTCAACTCGAGAAACAGCAGGGTAAGCCGCTGTCTGTCCTTCAACTCTTCGTCGCCTCTTCTGCTGCGGGAATGTTCGCAGGAGGCCTTGTCACCCCCGCCGACGTCATCAAGACGAGGATTCAAGTCAAGCAGGGAGCCGTTCCATACAAAGGCATCGCCGATTGTTTCAACCGCATATTGAAAGGTGGGACGATGATCGACGTCGTAATCATCCATGTCATTCTGAATGATTCGAACAGAGGAGGGACCCAGAGCTCTATACAAGGGAGCCGTTCCTCGTATGATGATCATCTCTCCCCTCTTTGGTATCACCTTGGTGGTCTACGAGAAGCTGCAGCGATACTTCCTCTAAATAAACGGCCTTTGTGGTTTGTATGAAAATGCGAAAAATTCACCTTTTTAAATTACAACGGTCGTATCGGCGCATCATTGACGTGATTATCGATCGTGGCGAATGGGCATTTCTAAGAAGAATGGAGAGGGACGCAGTAGTAAGCGTCTGAAAGAGAAGGCGAAGGTCAATTATAACGATGAAGAGAACGATGAAACGACGGACGATGATATCTTGCAGAAAGATCAAGGTGAGTGGTCGTACAGTGTCACTTGACCCTACCCCTCTGATTTTCGGATTTCCTCTAATCATGTGATAGTGGCTGCATTGGCGGCTGATCTCCCACCGTTTGATATGTCAGAATTAGAGAAACAAGCTCTCCCCGCTTTCGTTGATGCCCAAGAGGTCTACGTGTCTACCAGAAATCACATCTTGACACTCTGGCAAGACGATTTACACAAATTCATCACGGTCGAAGCGGCCGAAAAGTCCATACAAGTGAGAGAGTACATTCCCCACCCTCTCACCCACCATTATTACCTGCATTCTATCACACTCTCACCCATCCCTTCTAATGTGAACCGTGCAGACGAAATATCGCCCTTTCGTTTCCCCCGCCCACCAATTTCTATCTCGCTACGGATTCATCAACACTGGAGTCGTCAAGCATGCCGTTCCAGAGAAACCAGACAGACAATACAAAGTCGTGGTCATCGGTGCTGGTATGTCCGGGCTCGCCGCCGCCCGTCAGCTCCATCATCTCGGCTATCAGGTTCGCATCATCATGTTCACGTGTCCATATCACATGATCGTGATGACTCCATCAGGTCACCCTCTTAGAAGGAAGGAATCGAGTCGGTGGAAGGGTCAACACGGACAGGTCGCTCGGCGAGGGAGTCGATCTCGGCGCATCCATCGTCACCGGTTTAGAGGGTAACCCCCTGACCACAGTCTGCAAGCAACTGGAGACAAAGCTCCATCCTCTCACCTACGAGTGCCCCATCTACGACATCGATGGAGTCCACGTGGACAAGGAGACAGACAAACAAGTGGAAGGCTTGTTCAATACGGTACTTCAGCAGTGTGCAGAAGAGAGAGAAGAATTAGAAGAGTCGTTGGGTGCATCGATCGATATCTTGAGGAAGAAGAACGGGGAAGAGTGGAGTGAGGAAGAGAAGAAGAAGAGAGATCGACTGTTCGATTGGCACGTGGCAAATCTCGAATATGGATGTGCCATCGATCTACACAAGGTGATGAGATGATCATGTCAAGGCGTGATGCGAAGACGTGCCGCGATGATGGACGTGATCATGATCGTCTGATGGTGCTGATGAAATGGATAGGTGTCGCGTAAAAATTGGGACCAAGACGACTCTTATGATTGGGCCGGCGATCACTGCCTCTTGAGACAAGGCTACGGCAGCATAGCCGATCGACTGCACGACGGGCTCGATCTACGTCTGAACACTTCGGTATCCATGGTGACTTACAACACCGGAGATGCAAAGGATCACAGTGCCATAGTAACGACATCGTCGGGGGACATCCAGTGTGATGCCGTCCTCTGTACCGTTTCCCTGGGAGTATTGAAATCCAAGTGAGTTTTCTATGACATTTCGAGCTGATGGGAACAGGAGCATCCAATTTTCACCTCCACTACCGGAATGGAAACAGAAATCCATTGATAATCTCGGTTTTGGTTTATTGAACAAGGTGAGAAGCATTTCATCACGTCGATCTCATTCTTGGAGGTGGTACTACTCTTCCCCGAAGTCTTCTGGAACGATGAATTAGATTACTTTGGTCAGACGGCGGACGAGGGTCGTCACAGAGGCGAATTTTATTTATACTGGAACCTCCACAGGTGAAAAAAGGGAGGGAGTGGGGATTGAAACCGAGCCACAGGTGCATGGGCCGTCCGGTTCTCATCGCTCTCATGGCCGGGGAAGCCGCTTACGCCTCGGAGACCCGCAGTGAAGAAGAGGTAACGTCATCTACAACCCGCCACTGACTCTAAAAATAGATCGTATCACGTGTGATGACGTCACTGGGAAAGTTGTTCGGCAGAGAGATCCCTCGCCCCACTCGAAGCATCGTAACTCGCTGGGGGAGCGATCCATTTGCCATGGGATCTTACTCTTACATCGCAGTCAACAGCAGCGGTGACGATTACGACAGTTTGGCCCGAAAAGTCGATGAAAACTTGTTTTTCGCGGGAGAAGCCACGACGAGGACCCATCCGGCCACGGCCGCCGGTGAGAAATCTCGCGGAGAATTCGAATCCGTGACGCTCGTCAGGTGCTTACCTCAGTGGCTTGAGGACAGCGGGTGATATCTGCCGGAAATTTCAAGGAGAAATCGTCGTCGATTTCGACGTGCAGACGCTGTACAAGGAGTGGACCTCTGAGCATGTTAAGACACCACAGAAAAAGAACCAGCAGAAGAGACTGAGAGCCAAAATTAACGCAGAGAGGAAGGGAACCCGCAGGGGCAGGAGGGGCTTCAAGATGAAGAAGGCTAAATTTAACCCGAGCTATTCTTGGCTATTCAGCAGCGTGTACAAGATACCAAAGAGAGTGGAAGGACAGATCAACGATGCATCGACCTCCCTCTCTTCTCTTCCCTCTTCATCGGTCGACCGAAACAGTGGATTGAGTCAGAATGGCATCAAGAAGGAGGAGAAATTTGGAGATTATTACAATCCAAATCAGTGCAACAAGAGGGCCTTGGACTTTCTTCCCGCCAGGTGAGACATTTGAAATTTGAATTTCGACTGATTTCACTCAGGGCGAGAGCCGCCGCCGCAGCGGCCACGATACCTACCACGCCGTCCTCGGAATTTTCACAGCAATTGTCGCCATCTACAACTCGCCCGTATTATTCACCCTCTCCCGCCAAACGTCAACAGATTTCCGTTGAAAGATCACCACACGAGAGGAACTACAGGGACAGACCACACAACGACTATATATATGTACAGAACAGAGAACAGAGGTCGTACTACAACCAGCCACCTCGTCAAGAGGTGAGAGAATGTGATGACGTGTGATGACGTCACGCAGGCGACCTACCCTCCACAGCCACAACCTCACCCCACTCATCATCAACCTCATCCTCTTCATCATCAATCTCCACCCATCCATTCAGAAGAGAGAAGCGTGGAGCAGAGACATCCCATCCTACAACAGAGACCACCAACATCTGATCCAACACCAACCACATCGACAGAAGATGTCAAGAAGACAGAACTCAACGTCAGCCAGGAGATCAAGCTACCGAGAGAGACGAAGGACTTGTTGTCCTCTGCAGTCGTCTCGAGTCTGTCTAAAACCGTGGCCAAGCACGGTAAACAGATGCAGAAGGAAGACTTTAAACACGTGCGTGATGAATGATGATGATGGAAGAGACTAATGATGAGACAGTTGGCGAGGAAGTTGACTCACATCTGTGGGAGTAAAGAGATGAAGAGGAGTGGAGGAGAAGAGAAGATGGGAGAGGAAGAGAGGGAGCAGATGAAGCAGAGAGTGAACAAGTTGGTGGTGGATTACGTCAAGAAGATGAAGGAGGATAAGAAGCCACCGTTCAACTGAATTCAACTGTGATAAAGTGATGCCTCGAATCGATCAGCAGTACTGTAATCAATATATGCGATTGAAGGACCATTTTGAAGACAAAGAGGTTAGTCTTATCATCATCTCACATCTTTGACCCGATCAAATAGTATGCGACGGTCTCTGCAACGCCCATAGACAACCTTCATGCAGATCTCGATATAGATAATGATGGAGAGATGTGTGTGATTCGATTCGTAGTGTGCCTGATTCTCCCAGGTTATCGACGAAACCAGAAACAGAACGTGGGGCTATTCCAAATGCAGGAAGTGAGAGGCTGACATCGTACTTGCCACGATGATGCAGATATTCTGCTAATTTCATTACTCACAGTCTTGGAGATAGAAAGGACATGTACATCATAGATTCGGTCCATCGGAGAGATGATGGATTCACTTGAAAGATTCTAGTAAATCCATCAAGTGAGTCGTTGTGATCGTGTGATAATTAACAGAAGATCATATTATCCTGCTGGCGGGAGTAGATATCAGTACGTACAGTGGACAGGTACATCCATGAGTTCTATGGAAAGAGGCCATCGATAAGACACACCTCCTTGAGGCTAAGGCCATATCACATTTCACTGAATCGAAAAAGATGGACGGGTTCTCAATATTGCTATCGGCCCGAAGTCACCTAATCAATACAACGATGATTATTGGTTACTTCGTGATGAAAAAGACATTTCACACGAACAAAGTGGTCTGCCGGAGTGCATCACAAATTAGGTCGACCAACAATGCACAGCAACGTCATCTTACTGGTACTCCTTGCACTTGGTGCGTTTACTGAGGCCAGAGTCTATGAACCTGGTAAAGCCAGAGAGTTCATGGCTAGTCGCAAACATGGATGGACTGCCGCAGGCAAACCCGCACAGAATAAGGTAGACTAGAGGATGAGAAGACATGAGAACACTTCTGAGAGGGTTATAGGTCAGAGAATTGTTCATTGCTCTGAAGGAGAGAAACTTGGACGAGGTCGAACGTATTGCACTGGAGATCTCCAATCCTGATTCTCCTTCTTTCAGTCAACACCTCTCGTTCCACGAGTTGAAAGCTCTTACTGCCCCTCACGCCTCTGATGTAGCCGAGGTACAAACACTCAATCATTTGATATGGAACGAATTGAAACTGATGTCCTCTTCCGGGTTACTCAGTGGTTGGATGCAGAGGGAATTGACTATGAGACAACTCCTGCAGGAGGTCACATCAAGATTAGTGCCACCACCGCTCAAGTCGAGCGTCTCTTTGACTGCAAGCTGAGCACGTACATCCACTCTGCCTCAGCTGGTGTGACCCCCCCTCATATGATCCATTCTCCAACCATTGCAGCCAACCCCATCATCCGTTCAGAGACCCCTTACAGAGTTCCCAAACACTTGGACAATATAGTTCAGTTTGTCACACCTCTTCACGGATTCCCCAAGAGCCCTCTTGCCCGCGTTAGATCGCACACGACTGAGCCTTCCCCCAACAGTCCAATTGTCCGCAATGTCACGCCCGATGTCATTCGCTCTCGATACAATGTGACCGCTCCCGTTATCGACTTGAAGGTCAACAACACACAAGCTGTCTTTGAACAAGGTGATTCTCTCCTATTCTTTGGTACATCCCATTTGTTATGATGACTCACATTGTCTTGAGAAAATATGGACCCTGCCGATCTCCAGTACTTCTTTCAGAAGTTCGCCCCAAAGTTGACTTCTGTCAAGGTTGTGAAGTACCTCGGAGATGTAGACAACGACCCCACAAGACCAGGCAACGAGGCTTCCTTAGATATCCAATACCTTGCTGCTCTTGGTGGTTTTGCCCCCACTTACTACTACAACTATAATGTGAGACATCATCATTGTGCGGGAGCAGTTGATAGGATCTAAAGAGTTTACAGGATGGTGATGAGTACACTGCCTTCCTTAAGTATGCGATCGATCTTGTTAACGACCCCAAGCCCCCTCTCGTTCATTCCATCTCTTGGGTACTGGATGGAGGTTACCCCATTGACGAGGTATCTATCTTTGAATCACTATCCTTCTCCTCCTCCTGACACATCATAATCACCATTGTCATCTTGACGATTGGCCTGAGCTGATGACGAACAGGTCAATAGAATCTCAGATGAGTACATGAAGCTTGGTACACGTGGTGTCACCACTATCTATGGCTCTGGTAAGTGCCTACATCTATCCCACACCCCTTCACACGCATCAGGTGATGATGGAGTGGGTTGCAGCAGTGATGGAAAGTCCTTTCAACCTGATTTCCCGCCCAGCCCTTGGGTTACTCTTGTTGGCGCCACCAGAATTCATATTGAACATGGTAAAAGTCATTTTATCTCATTTATTGTTTCTGACTCAAACAGATGGATCTTACAGTGAAGTTGGAACCGAATTTAGTGGTGGAGGTTTTGCAAATGAAGTTGGTATCCCTGCTTGGCAACAGGCTGCTGTGGATAAGTTCTTAAAAACTCCCAACTTGCCTACTAGCTACTTTAACGCTAGTGGTAGAGGTCGGCCTGATGTCTCTACAGTTGGTACTGGCTTCCGAGTTGTCGTTAAGGGCTTCGTTGGATATGAGTCTGGTACCTCTTGCTCTGCCCCCACCTTTAGTGGTATGATTTCTATCATCAATGGTATCCGTCTGAAGGTGAAGAAAATGGCGCAAAAAGATCTGACTGGTTCTAGAATGGAAAAAAGCCTTTGGGATTCATCAACCCCCTTCTCTACAAGGCTGCAACTATTCCTAACGCTTTCTATGACGTCGTCAGCGGTAGTAATCGTTTTGGGCGCTGCCCTGGCTTTCATGCCGTTGCAGGCTGGGATCCAATAACAGGTTTGGGAACCCCCAACTTTGTTGTACTGGCCAAGTATGCGATCTCTCTACCTTAGATAAATTGATCGTGAAGGCTTAATGGTGTTTTTCTGTTGAATTGTTATTGTAATCTCTCGTCTGTGAATCAGCAATGTGAGGTGGCTCTACAGGCTCGAGGAAGTGGCCATCGAACAAGATCTTGTTCGTACTCTTGGAGATGATTTGATTCCAGAATTTGGCGAATTGAGAAGCAAAGTTGGTTCCCTTTCGTGCGACGATGGGATAGTTCACCTCTCCCTCCTTCAGATACTCGGGTGTGATGATGCTGTTCAACAACTCCTCTGCTTCGTCCTCTTCGTATCCATCGACTGTTAATTCTCCTGTTTCGCAGCCACATGCCTGCTCGATTTCAATCGACATACCTTGTTGATCGATGTTCCCTTCTTTCTCTTCTCTTCTCTCAATGTTCCCTCCCATC
The DNA here is from genome assembly GCA_003024175.1 of Planoprotostelium fungivorum. Taxonomy (NCBI): domain Eukaryota; phylum Evosea; class Variosea; order Cavosteliida; family Cavosteliaceae; genus Planoprotostelium; species Planoprotostelium fungivorum. Next base: position 122,681 of record MDYQ01000030.1, on the reverse strand, counting down.
TCTCCTCTCGTCTCTCTTCCTCTTGCCTCTTCTTCCTTTCTTGTGTTACGCTCGTTGAAGACCCCATGACGCATAGCTAAATAAAGCTTTCAACCCCCACGAAAAAACCATAGTCTTTTTATCCTTGTTTTGTTATCTATTATCACTCTAGATCATATTGTAAAACTAAAGGATCGTCATAATCATCTCCCGATCGATTATCATCGTAACCTAACATCTTGTGTCCTCTCTCCTTCTTCTATACCTCTCCTCTCGCATCTTTCTCTTTCTATTCCACCTCAATCACTGTGGCTGTATATAAATATTACACAGACTACCTCAGGCTATTCCACTCAGTCAAAAAGCAAGGGACATATTACTGACCTCTTCATCTACAAAAACTACGTTGGCCCTTTGCAGATGTATCCGCGTCGCTATCGTTTGTTGCAAACTCTGTCAGCTGTTCAGGTTTGTTCTCATGTTTCTTTGTTTTCTTCGGAGACAGTTATTTTGACTGAATATTGCGATTTCGTGGTCCGCGATGTGTAAAAAGTGACGTTGTGGCTGTGAAAGCCACAACTCGAAAAACAACTGAGAAAACTGGGCTGGCTTCTCCTGCCCTAGTTCTCTCGGAGATGTTGAACAAGAAGGAACGAACATCGTCGTGGGGACCGACTGGTGAGAAGACGAAGTCCAAAGACCAGAAGCGAAACGACAGATACGACGATGCATCGAGTGGAAGTTGATTTCAAAATACCCAAGATGACCCAGTTCTTTTAGGTGGGTGTGCAGAAAGGGCGTTAAACTCTTTCCGCTGGGTGTCGATGACTCGATCTGACTTTCTGAGATCAATGCCAACGCTGTGTATAACAGAGCAAGGGAGTCACTGTATGGTCTTTGAAAGCAATGGATCGCTGTCTACCAACGTGTAACAAACGCGAGAATAGAAGGGACGAAGGAGGCAGCTGAGGAATGGAGAAGAAAGACGAGATAGGACACGCTCTTTGGCCCTCTCTTCTCTATGGTGTATACAATCTACCGACGTGACATGCAATCCAGCCAGAATCATCAAGGTGATCAACGAGTGATTCTATAGCATCTCAATTGAAAGACCTCAAGCTCATCGCACAGTGTACCATTCCAGATTTAAAATTGTGCTGATACATTTGGAGGACGACATAAGAATTGGAAGTTCAGTACAATTTCTTTATTTGTTGCTGTATCTTTGCAGCATTGACCTCAAGCGGTCTTTCCTCGATCTGTTTCATGAGATCCTTCTGGTACAGGAGGAGTCTCTTGTCTTTTGAAACAGACATCAAAGATGCCACTGCCCACAGACGCTCTTATGTATTTTACTTCAACATGGCCTCTACTTCACCCTTTCAAGAAACACTACGCAGATTGGTGTCCGAAAGCACAGTGGAAAGGGTGCGACAGACTTGTGAGCTCTAATGCTACATCGCAAAAGGTGGTAAATAGAGAGAGATCACGGATTTTAGTTGTGGACCGACCCATTGAGTAATGACTTTCTCGAGAGGGGAGATGTTGTCAGATCTATTTCTCTTTTTGTAAGGACGAATAATCTATCGTATATATATGGAAGACTCATATCTTGAGAGGTATATGGGGACAGGACTCCAACGGGCTGTTGACCAGATCAGATGTCATGACCTGAAAGAGTGGAGATTGAACTGGGTCACTGGAATGAAACCAAGTCTCTACAACACTATTTTAGTAATTCACGGGGTGGATGCATCACATCGAACTCACCGGAAGAGGAAGTCGAGACGAGGGAGGAGAACCGAAACTGTCTAAGAGGTTGAACGAGTTTGTTGAAGGTGCAGAGAATTTCTTCTTTGGGGTCGCTGGCGAACACTCTTCAGGTAGGTCAGAAACAGCAAACAGCAGTCAGTTCCTTCCTAACTTTTCACGGCAAGCATCACGGTGGGTCTTTTGTCCATTCCACCCATCTTACGAATCACTCAACCACGGCAGACAAGCAGGGGGACAAGACAATTGGCACACCATTCTACTTCTCCTCTCCCTTTGGTTACACTGAATGGACATGAGCATCTCATCGGACTCTACTCTGCACAGGCTGGACACACCTCCCTTCGAATCATATGAGTTGAACCATCGAACGCTTTGTAACAGACACAGGAATTTTCTACGATCAGACTTGACAACAGATCTGAATGACCTTTCTATTTCGGCTTTGAAGGAGAGATGTCGTCAGCGTGGGCTCCAGATCGGCAGTTCACGTAGCGCTAGGGTCACAGGTATACCAGTGGCGCCTCCTGCCACCTCAGACCTAGCTAGAGGAGCAGAGGTGGAGAAGGTTGACCTAACAATCCTTTCTATGTGAAGGAGAGAACAACAGGCTGTGCCGGTTATATCCAGCTGGCCCGGATGTGTTCCATCATGAGCAACATTTTGCAGAACCAGCAGACTCATGGTGTGAGGAGGTGGGGCCAATTGTTCTTGGGTGAGTCTGACTTTATTCCGATCGTTGTTGTACTGATCGTAGAACAGGAACGTGTGCTCTTCAGACGATTTTCTGATGGCACGAGATGGAACTTGCGTCAAGTGATCGACTCGGAAGATCTGAAGGCCATTTGATGGGAAATGGATTTCAAGCACTCGCTGGAATACTTCAGGTGATGTCTCTAAACGAAGCGTAGAGGGACAGAGGAGTGTATAGCAGCATTATTATACCTCCCTCGTGTTTAGTATATGTACAAAGAGCAATGGTATCTACTGTAAGTGGGAGCAGCAGACCGAACAACTCTGATTTGATGCAAACCGGTTAATAAATGAAATGATTAACCGGTTAATGATTTATTTTAGGTCATATCTCCATATGTCCCTCCTCTGATCGTTCTATTCTGGAGCGTGTCATCTAGAAGGGCTGTGGATCGTTCATTTATCACGAGATGGTTTCCACGATTGTGGACAGCAGAGATATTCGATGTCGTTGCAGGTGTGAAAACCTTCCCGGTCTGGGTCATGCCATACGCAAGTCAATTGCAACATCAGCGTCGCCATCTCTAACACGAGAAATTTGTGATAGACGAGCGTCACCGGCGAGATCGTCACAAACGAGTCCTCACAGGAGTCAAGACCACGTGGACCACATACAGAGAGAGATTTTTGTTGTGTATTGCGTTGTGATGTTTGTAATACCAACATCATTCGGGATTTTTTGAAATAATGACATCAGATGAAGGAGAGTTCGTTACAGATTCTAAGACGATCAGACCTGATCTAACAGACTGGAATAGTTGAATGCTTGAAAGACGACCTGTGACGTGGTACTTTGTGTTCTGTCTGCCCCCCTGCCGATCGGTCAACTACAACAGACAAACATTCCGTTCCAAGATTGAAGCACCCCATAAACCGAATTCAGACCATGATGCAACATCAATGAGAAGTATATAGCAACGAGGGAGAGGTCGAATTGATGGTGCAAAAATTACGGCCTCCTACAGGGAGCGTGAGCGTTCTCAACATCCTTCAGTCATTCAACTCATCGTCATGAACACCTCAGTGGCTCGTATATACCACAAGAAGCGGGAAGAGCGTGAGTCTGTCCATGTCCATACCATAGGATCAACTTTCCGTGAGGGAGGGTCACACAGGAAGATACTGGTGGCGATATTCGGGATTTTTCAAAGAAGCAACAACAGATAAAGGAGCTTTCGGAGCATATTCTGTGAACGTGAGACTTGATTTAACGGACTGGAAAGAGTGAATTATTGAGGAACAACCTGTGTCGTGCCTTTCGTGTTCTGTCCATTACCCTTCCAATCGGTCCAGTTGATGTACACAATCAATCTGTGAACCTCTCAGTGATAGATTACTAGGATTAATCAAAGTTAGTCTACGGCATCGTTGTAGGAAACAGCCCCATGAACATCACATTCATGACCCAGATGTCCAGCCCCGTGATTTCATATACATCGGCAACTATACTGGGCAGGTTTAGTGCAAACGATTGTCACGTCCACTTGCCCTACCATGTCCAATTTTCTCAGTCTTGGCTACTCAAATCGTGAAATGGACATAGTAAGATGAACGATTTTACAACCCACTCAGATCGTCAAAGAGATGATCCGACGTTCCATGTCATCGGTGGATTGTGAGATCCCACTTTGCGAAAGACAGCCATGCAAGTTCCAGATGAATTCTGAGTCGAGAGATGAGAAGAATTCTGTTATGTTTAACAGAAACACACACTTCCTACTCAACGGAAATTCGTTGTATAGGTCCAACATATACATGCTGTGTCGGTCTCCTCTGATGGGAACGACTTGGTCAGTGTTGTTGAGTGGTACCTTAAGCTATCATCAAAAGACAGCAGTGTCCTTCATCTTCACCCTTATAAGTACTTATTTCTCATAGAAGAAAATAGGTTGTTGACGATAGAGAGATTTATATTCATTCATACACCCTGTATAGGTTGCAGAGTATATATTTTAGCTGGCACATTTGTGCAGGAAGCATTGATGAGCTGTGCCTGTGATCTATCTACCGTTGCAAAGGTGGTACTGCTACCGTACCAAGTGGTATAAAAGTCCAAGAGGGGTGTTTTTGAGGCAGACCAGAGATCATTGAGGGTTTTTACGGTATGAGAATACTGATGCAATGGCAGAGTAACTCTGGACGATGGGAAGTTTGCGGACATGATCAGGCATCACAGGTCCACAGGCATTGACTGCTTTTGGAAGCCAAGTCTCGTCGACCAGCATGTTGACAGAGGTAGATGTATAGATGACCCCATTGCCTTGATCATCGTAGGACGTAATCTGCATTCCAGAGATGATTGTAGCTGGAATGATGCACGGACTGATTGGATCGGAGGTAATAGTGACTATGATGTTGCCTTGTTGATGCGAAGCGGTCCAAGATAGTTTCTCACATATGACATTGGAATAAGCTGGCCTGGCACTGATCTTAATCTGCTCTAACATGGAAGGATCTGAATTGATGATGACTGGTATCTGGATCATATCTGAAACAGGAGTATACATCAACAGAACGATTTGAAGCATGTTCCCTTGGACTGAAGAGATTGTCAATGAAAGAGAGATTACCTGTGGATATGATTACTTACCAATATATCCTTTTCCACCTTGTGATGTGACAAAAATCCGTCCGTGACTCATGTTGGATGGATTGACTGCAATCAATATTTCGTTATCATCTGCATCTGGATGGGATGTAATTGGATTGACCATGAAAGTTTTGATCGTATCATAATCCAAGAAGACGTTGTTGGTAAGGTTGATGGGTGTGGAATAATCCCAGATACCTTGTGAGCATAGTCCAGAAGAGAAACCAGTCACAGGTCTTCCATAGCATCCATTAGAGGAATAGAAGGCTGTAGGATCCAGTGGATATGGGAATGCAGCGCTGACAGTCACATCCTGCAATTGTTTCAACCACAGTAGATGGGTATGGTGGATGATGACTCACAATCAAATTCCCAATGCCTCCTCCATTGAACCAGTAAACTGATTCTCCATTGTAATGAGGATGGGTCAATCTTTTGTGTGCTGTGTTTCACGCCTCACCTCTGAACTGCATAGATCATAATCTTGACATCTCCTGTTCTCTATAATCCCAGTCACCTGGCTTCCATCTCCATTGATCTGTAGCTGAGCGTATCTGACTCCTCCAAACTTGTCTGGATTCTGCCAGGTGACGATCACTTTGACTACATCCTTGGGCTGTGTGGCCTGGATGGAACAGAAGATTCCCATTGAATCCACAATAGGATGATGCCATCTTACCAGGAAGGTTGCACGAGGTGTAGACTATAGGGTTCCAATTGCATTTCTCCAAAGTGCAGTTCCAGTGATCTAAATCAGTATACAGCTTGTCGTAGCCAAAGTTGTAGTCCCCTCCATTTGTCACATCGATGACGTGTATACTGGCCAGTGGAATTCCAGACGGGATGTCTCCAACAGTGGTACCATCTACTTCCTCTCGGAGATCACGGAGATATACTTCTGTGATGCTTCCAAGAAATTTATCCTTGAAGGAGAATGTGATGGTATCTCCAGGACCATAGAATAGAGTTGACTCATCCAATGGATCTCCCAAAGGTCGCCAATTGTTGTTCTCCTTAGAGTTGGTGCCCTTAAGCATGAATGAGAATGGTCCAAAAATTCTTCCAATGTAAAAACTAGATCCATCATCATTCTTCATCTGAACCTACTGATGCATCAGATGTCTATGGACTAATGATGCTCTTCCGTCTGATCATGACTCACCCTGATACGGTACTCTGTGGACATATTTGGATCTTCTGTCTCTTGCTGTGCCAGACGATTGACGGCAAGGAACCATTGTCTTCTGAGTAACAACCCTGAGGCTCTGATGGGTAATAGATCTCCAATGACGCCAGCATCATAATCTAATGGCACAGGCAGTAAGTCCAAATTTTCAGCCCATTTACTGTATGTGCTAGGTCCGTTGCTATCTTGATCTGGGCCATAAGATCCAGGTGCACCACCAGATGCGAGTACGCTCGATTTGGAAGTCTTCGATTCAAATTCTTTCTGTTTTTCGGCACTATCTATCAACATGTGGTCAGTGTTATGCGCAGAATATTTGGACTCACCACTCTGTTGTCCACTGTAAGAGACAGATGCCGAACCGGAATATCCCCATCCAGAGAAAGATGCCTGAGCACTGGCTGATAGAGAGCTCTTGGTCTCTCGCTTCGTCTTGCTCTGAGTGTGTGATTTGTCTATCGAAGAGATGACACTCAATCGTTATCTATTATCTTTCTAAATCATATCGTAAAGCTATAGGATTGAAATAGTCATCTCTCGATCGATTATCATCATAACCTAACACTGAGGAACATTTCCTGATGTTAAACCAGAACACCAAATTTGTGCCTGTAGGAAAGGCGTTCGCAATTGATATGAGCCGTTATCAATTGGCTACTGTTCTCAAGATGACAAACATACCAAAGTTGGATTCTTCTTCTGCGGAGAGATATGTATCCCACTGGAGAACAACTGTCTCTGGTATTTCCATAGCAGAGATGTGCACGGTACAAGCTACATGGCATCTGAGGGAGTGAGTGTTCTATCAGATGCAGTCTGATCATCTATAGACCGAACGATACACGGCTGTGGTGGCTTTGAGTCAAAATACATCCAGGCACGTAATGGGCTCCAGAATCTGAATAAAGTTTGTGAAATTTATTGTAATTATATCTGAGGCGCGATGAGGGAGCCACATCAGTCCGTGCTGGACTGCCTTGATGGACACTCCTGCTCACATAAGTCGTAATCATCATACCCTTCGATCTCACACCCGGACAGCTGGTTCTCATGTCAACCCGAGGTTGTCAAGTTGGAGTTACAGAGAGTTTCGTCCACCTCCTCAGTTCTCTCTTCTGGAGAAGGGTGTTGAAAGAAATCTTACTTTTCTGCAGATTCCACTGCCCATCGAAGGGTTTCACTGACACCTGTTCGAGATTTCTCATCCGTGGAATGAGCCTATGTCCCAATTCCCATCACTCTCAGATAAAGATAAAATCGATCTGTACACGAATATATCCCTGAACATCTATTCTTCGTAATCACTGTCCTCCACATCGACCTTTTCTTTCTCGGCCTCTTGGCATTCTGGACACACACAAGACCAAGGCCACTCGTTGACGTCTCCTCCGTACTGCATCGTGATCTCTTCTCCCTCGTCAACGGTCTGTTGACCGTTCCTTCTGAATCTGACACTGCAACCGTCTTCTTCGATCACCAGAGGCGCCTCACAAGCGTGATTTAACAGCGACACGACACCGATGAGTCCATAAATCTTGCCACCTGCTGACACCTGTAAAGTGAGATTAGATTCGAGGCTTCTCAAACTCACAAGAGAAGGGTAGCACTTCCGTTTTAGACGTTCTCCTTCGTATTTAGTCAATAGCACTCTCTCTCCTTTCAGTGAGGATGTCAAGTCTGAGGAAGAAGCATTCTTCTTTTTCAGTCCCAATCCGACCTTCGAGTGAAAGATCTCGAAGGGAAGGTTTGGAGTGAACAGCTGTTTGGCCCACCTCCTCACATCTCTGAGAAAGTAAGTGCGTCCAGCTTTTGTTGATCTGGTGTAATCTGGAAGAAGAGAAGACGGAGGTAAAGGAAGCGGGAGGCATCGATGGTTTGGATCCTCTATCCACTCTCGAAACCACTGCCAGTTTCTCATCTTCCGATTCCTGTGATACTTGGTTGGATCCATCGGAGAGATGTTTGTTTTGGGTTTAGGTTTCAGCCCTTTACTCTGCGATATCTTACTTTTCCCGCTGTAAACATTCCGGATTTATTGAACAAGCAATAGCAGATGAGATAGCGTTCGTGATGTCTCATAATCAATTCAGACCTGATCTGACGGACTGGAGAAAATCAATGCTTCAGAGACGACCTGTGTCGTGCTTTTTTGTGTTCTGTCTGCCACCCTCCCACGCGATCAAACCATACAACAAGAGGACATCTGACAGTCACTTCACGGATGCGAGCTTCTATCGCTCTCTTGCAACATTTGAGGTGGCTGGGCCAACAGAGACTCTCGCCAAACAGTAATGGACAAGTGCAGCTGAGTCAATCTCATCATCGCGTTGTAATGAGTTGTAGGTAATAATGCGGGTAGACATAGAAGGCCAGATGAGGACAAAGTCGTTAAGATCATACCCAAGGGTGAAGACGATCCACAACATGATGCGGTCTTCTGATCTCGTTCAGAGGTCATATCTTTCTACGATGGGACCAAGAAAGGAAAGGAGAAGGAGAACATTTTAGAATTGTTGGACAAATTAGAAGAGGCGAAACTATTCATCTTTCCAAATGACGAATATGATGCCTCTTGTGTCGCCCTGAGATTATTAAAGAGAGCAAAGGTGATGGATGAAGATTTGAATATCTCGAATGGCTATCGCACAAGGGAAGATCTTTACAGTGGCGCAATTGTCACACTGTGAGTCAAGAGCATGTGACTGATGGAGATATGTATTGACGTAGAAGAAGGATGTCTATAAGGACTATTGGAGGCCCAAAGCGGAACAATTCGCTTTCCATAGGAGAGATTACTTTATCAGCTGGGATATCCATAGAAAACAGGGGAATATTTTTTTTGTCCAAGACAGGAACGAAAGAAGCTCCAGAAGTGGGTTTCTGCTCCAGAAGCGGGCTTCTGCTGTAGAAGTGGACTTCTGCTCCAGATTGCTGCCTGAGCACAGTAAATTCACGAAGAGCATAGTCATTACATGATGTATCGAAACATTCTTGTATTGTGCCCTCTCATCTTATTGGTGGTTTCGCAATCAGTTATCCCTTCCACAGAGGAGATAGACCAACGCCTGTCTTCTAAGGATGACGTCATTTCAAACCCTGACCGGAACTACATCTCATACTCTGATCCATCTGCACCGGGCAGCCGATCTTACACTTCTGGACTCTCAACATCGAGCTATTCGAGATTCATCAACACCAGTGTGAGCTTCTTCTCCTACACTGGCAATGGTTCTACGTCTACTTCTCCCTTCATCAACTGGGCTGTCTCTCGTTCTGATAAGTCTGCTCAGAGAGGTACGTCCTCTTTAATGCTATTGCGCTACTGACCCGTCTCAGAAGTCGGTCAGTATAACACTAGAGACTCTATCATCTACTCCTCTTTCAGTCCTGTGGCAACAGTCATCTATCTGGATAACAACGGAAACGGCAATTACGACCAAGGAGAGGAGATTAGTGTGGAGGCCACTCGCACTGTGAACTTCCAGACAACAGTTACGATGTCCAAGAAACTGAAAGGGGTGAGCCAAAAAAGTCGTTCGTTCACTTGTTGACTGTATTACAGGCAGAGATTGTCACCGGCACAGAAGCTTCCAACAAGTTCGGTATGCGATACACTTTGACACCCACCTTTCAAGCGAACCAAGATTTTATTGAAGATCAAGACACCGTAGTGGTTGATTTATGGGGCACACCCACATACCCAGCCGCTGCAAACTCGAGTGCTAAGATCGCCATCATCGTTTTATTCTCTGTGGCTCAGCCAGATCTCATCGAGGAGTGAGTGATCTCGGTCATACATATATCAGGGTCTGACTTGAAAAAAGAATTAACATTGAGGGGTTACGTTTGTACGTCCAAAATCATACTGCTCAGACGGGCCTCGTTTGGAGAGTTGCTAGAGTACCTGGCGTTAACGGCAAGGCAGAACTCACTCATGTTGGCAGTTCCAGGGTCCAAATCAACCACACTGACATCATCGTAATCATCATGTTCCATGATGACGATCACAATCATAAGTAAGATTTTCTCACGTGGACGCAGGATGTTGGAAGGGAGATCCTAGAGAGAGACCCAATTTCGCTCACATCTGTGGTCTCTTGGGTCTCGAAGCACCAGAGGACAAAGACACAGACAACATCTTCTCTGACGATCGTGATCCATATGTGGAGACCAACTTGGACGAAGGGAGCAGATACGAACCCGTCACCACCGAAGGTCAGAACGGAAGGGCATCAGCTCACGATAACGGTAATCTCGTGTGAATGGAGATGAACCAACGAACCATAAAGATTTGTACTCTAAGCAATTGGAAGTGGTTTCTATTCACACGTACAGCACTCCTTTCATCTTCCATAAGCCGAAGCCCAACTGTGGAGTATACTGTTCACGTACGTCTCCACGTTGTGTGTTCCCAACTCGGAAGCATCCACCCTCGTCTCGGCCATCTGAAAGTGTGCCGTCTGCTCATCGTCATCACGATCATCACCCTCTCCTTCCTCTCACCATATTGTCTGCCTCCACGCCCAGCTGCGTGTTCGGCTGAGAGTAGATCTCTCGTAATATCGACTGCCAGTCCATCGCTTCGCTTCCAATCAATTTGTCTGCCTTCGTGTTCGTGCCGTTCTCAAAATGTCGATACTCGATCATCCACACGTCTTTCACGTCTTCCAGCCACATGACTCTTCGTCTCAGCTTCATACCGTTGGGAAGCTCGGTGTAGTGATATTTCCTCTGTAGATTTCCTGAAGGGTTTCAATGGTGGATCGTGGGGGGATCTCACCTGCACACACTACGCCCCGACTGGATTTCCAAATGTAACCGTCGCTATTACCCGAAGGAAGAAAAGCTGATGATGTCATCGATCGCATCATCATCATCATCATGACTCACGTTGGTTCGAGACGTAAGCGTAACAGAAGACCTGGTCGTCATCCTGCAAGAACCCCTCTTATTCCTGTCAGTATTTCCATGTAACGTGTCTGTCTCACCGGGTAATTTGGTTCGAGTGGAGACGCTGTGGTGACGGTTTAGGTTGACAAAGTGGATGCATTCTTCCATGAACTGATCCCAGCGGTTTCTGATCCACATCTTTGGAATGCCAGCTTTCGGTACGCTGGGGAGCCTGGGACCGCGGGGGCTGGTTCGATTGTGTGCGATGCAGAGACACAAGAAGATATCGGGTAGAACCTGATCGAGCGCGATCAGATCGTGATGAGATGCAGATGATGCGATGGTGGGATGATGAGACGAGATAGAGTTGTAGAGGATGGAGGGCTCTACCTCGCGCGAGGACGTCAGAAAAGTTGTGTTGGGGAATTTCTCCAAGTCCATGGAGAATGTGGCCGTCTTTGTTTCTGGGTGAGCGTACGATTTGAATTGATCGTACATGAGAGCGCTGTCTGATTCTAGACACTCTAATTCTTCTGTGCATGCGTTAGATGACGATGATGTGATGGTGAAAAGTACCGCAGCTCTTATTTCGTAAGAGGTAAGCGTCTTGCAGATGGAAGATGTTGGCCACGTTTCGATTGCCAACGAGATATGTATGTCTTCCCCTTCGAGGTATCTGTAATGGCTCAGCATGCATCATGTGGTTACGTCTCATTACCTTCAGGAGAGACACGTTGATCTCGATCATACCGAGAGTCTTGCCGATCACATCTTCCTCTAATGCGTTGATCAGACCATTCAACTCAAATGGAAAGATCGCATCCCTTGATTTCATCTTCTTTGCAGAGGCGATGACGATCAATTCTCCTTTGACCTCTGTTCTTCGATATCTGTCGAGAGAGTTAGAATGCATCCTGGTTCGAAAAAGATGTACTTGATACGAAGGGGCTGGCCGAACAAGTCCAACTCGTCCTTTCTTCCTTTCTCTCCTTTTGCCGTGGCCATCACAGACGTCCAAAAGGATCGCGTCGAATCATCAGAGTAACTACAGAATTCAGATTCCATTCTAAGCATGTTCGCTCACCCTGGATTATCCCATAGCTGAGATAAAATTTCTTGAGCTGAATCGTTGACTAATCGTATAGAACAACCAGTATTATTATTGAATCCTACCACCACCATTGCCTTCTCGGATGACAACAACACGCTAAGTGCGGTGTCTTCGGCTGTAGAGGAAACCCTGCCATACGATTCTGTCCTCTGTCTCTTGAGCGTCATTGTGCAACCAACTTCAAATGCTGGCTGTGGATTACTCTGAGAGGAGAACTTAAACATCGACAGATGTCCAGGAGAATTGTCGTCAGCTATCCCCCTGTTGGGGCAGCCAGCTTTTTACGAAGGTTACTGGTAAGGTGGTTCAACAATTAAATAGATAAATTATCAAATAAATATCAAAATATATGTACATCCACCACTGTAGTTTACAAAGGGTCAATTTTTCCGTATTTTCCGACTATGGGACCTCGTAATGGCAAAAGTTCTAAACTACAGCGCCTGTACAATCGTCATCACGTGTCACCTTAAGCTAAATTGAAGTTTTGTTTTTTTCCGACGATGGGAACGAGGGGACAAAGCTCCTATTTCATTCATCGGCTTCTGTTTCCACCAGAAGATGAGAGGACTCTGGCTCTATGTCCTCTTTTCCATCTTCTACCAATTAGACGTTGTCGCCAGTTTCAACTGTAATGCAACACTCACTAATGGTGTATACGTATGTCCCTCCTCTAAACATTCTGCGGATCAATGGCTCGCACGGTGGCTCGATCTCACTGTCTTTGGTTAATATCTACATGGTGATGCAACGTTTGTAGAAATCCGTTCTAATGTTTGGAAGATTTACATCCAGAATCTGACTTTGAGTGGATCGAACAATGTCATTCAAACCGATGGCAATGCAACACTCCTCTCATTTCAATCCAGCAACTTGAATTCCACCCAATTCCAGTTCAGTTCTTCACCCGCCATCAACTTGACAATCATGCACTCTAATTTCGTGAACGTCGATTTCAAGGTTCAAGATGCTTTGAATTGCTCCGGTACGTGTGCCACGATCGACATCTCCACCTTCTTAATCACAAATAGCCCTCACCATCGTAAATTCAAGTCTGCTCAACACGATGCTGCGACAGATCCAAACCACTTGTGACATCACTCTGGAATCCGTTTCCATCTCCAATCACGCGTTCAAGACGTCGTCTCCGGGTCAGAACATCATCGTCCGGGGGGGTAGCTACGGAAGGTCAACCCTAGTGTCTTCTTCTCTCGTGACAGAGTCCAAAGATAAGGGTAGCATCGCTGTCACCGACACGGACTTCTCGGGCGACATCCTCTACAACGCCGCACTCTACGCCGGGTTAGTCGATCTGACTGGCGTCACCTTTCGCAACATGGGCAACACCAGCGAGAACGACAACGCACTCATCAGTGGGTCACCCATCAGATCGTCTTTATCTTCATCATGAGTGGAGACCGACCGAATCGTTCGCAGATGCCAACGAGACGCGGGCATTGAACTGTCAATTTCACAACGTCACGTTCATCAACGGAGCCATCCTCTCAGATTATATCAAGATCCGAAATTCTTCTTTCGATCAGTCCTCGGCTTTCGATCATCCAAGCAACGCAACGAACTCTTACAGTGAGTCGATCGTCTACAACGAGGCATCCCTCTCACGGTCCTTAGCTCTCATTTGGGCGGGAAAAATGTTGAACATGAGAGATTCCATCGTATCGAACACCAACGTGAATAATCCAAATTGGCGGACATCTCCTGGCGCTTTGTATTCGGACGATTCCTTACTGGTCAATTGTACGTTCAATAATAATCGTGGAAACATAGGAGCTGCCGTCTGTGAGTCAGATCTTATACGATATTCGTCATCAGCATCGGCATCAGAGATCATCGCGATCATCATGATGATCATCGTGTCACACTGACATCAAACAGATGCAAGTAAATTGAATATGACTTCGTGTACCTTTCAAGACAACATTGCATCACAATTGGGAGGAGCCGTGTACGTCATGAACTCAGGAACCATCCAAGGTGAGCTCTTCTTCCATCTTATCACGGTGTGACATCTTCAGATGTCAACAGTACGTACAATAACAACGGTGTTGATGATGGATCCGGCGAGAATTTCAAGGGAGGTGCAATCTACACAGAATCCCCCGCATCTACGTTGAACAAAATCGCGTTCAGCTCGAACAGAGCAAATCATGGCTCAGGTGTGATTGAGGATAGTAGAGGATGGCCTGAACCATTCTACAGCCGTGTACGGTGTCAATGTGACCCTGTACAATTGCAGTTTCTTCAACCACACGACTCAGAATAGAATTGATGGTGCAGTCGTCTATTTATCCGGGAGTTCTACCATCACACGATCTTCCTTCAGCAACAACAGTCTCCCCGTTATCTACACCGAGGAGGGAGCCATTTTAAGCCTGGTTGAGAGCTCTTTCTCTTATAATGAGCCTTCAAGTCTAGCATCTTCACCTGTGATTGACATGCATGGTCGTTTCACGTCTAGTTCGAACGTCTTCTCGCACAACTTGGGAACAGGTGATGAGTCTACATCCTGTAGTTCTGATGTCGACAGACATACATCTGTGGCAGGGTGGAGTCATCAACAACTGTCGGTTTACAGGTGATGGCGTCTGTAACTATACGTTCTATTCTGTGGAATCAAATGCAAGTGTCAATATCACCGATTCCACATTCGAAGATTCGTACAGAGTTCTCCTCCTTCACAACGGTGACATCATCACTCGAGACGTCCCGTTGAGATATCACAGGAGATAGCATCATGAAAAACACATACATCAGATTGAATGTTCTGAGCGCTGCACATCTCAACCAATATTTTGATACGCATCGACCTTAGTCATAAGCTGACGAAATGCTCAGCCGGATGAGAAGGGATTCTATTTCATAGATCGTGATCCCAAACTCTTTCAGATCATCCTCAACTACCTCAGAGAGGGCACACTGGCGACAGAAGGGTTAAACAGAGAACAAGTTAGCAGACTCAACGAAGAACTAGACTACTATTGTATGGGAATACAGGTGATTCATACATCCAAATCGTTCGGCTCTGAAGATGAACAGGCAGACGATGGCACTCTCTTATCAGTCGAGCATGAGGCCTGGCTCAAAAAGAATCTGTTTACAAACCTGACTAACAAACGATGGAATCTCATGTATAAGGCGACTCTTCACGGTCACTCCATCGAAGGCATCCGTAGGCACTGCACACACCACGTAAGATACCCCCCCATCATCATCTCATCTCCTCCAGAGTCAACTCGTCTTCGTCTTCAAATACAAGGACTACCTCTTTGGAGCTTACAAGCCCACCATCGATGCGAATTTCTCGGGAAAAGATCCCATCTTCACTCTGATCAACCCACACAAGATACCTCCCACCATTCTACGATCCAAAGTTTCAGCCACCACTACACCAAATGTGACGGGAACGTCATCATCGTACATCATGTTTGGTAATGGTGACATCAAGATCCGTCAAGTAGGTGTTCAACTCCAGTGTGATATCAAGTTGGAGAATTTCTTCGACAAGAACGAGAAGGGATCGGAACTCTTTTCGGGTGTGCCATCGTTTATCCTGGATGATGTGGAGGTATACACACTCTTTCTGCAAATAAAGAGAACAATGACGTGGCGTTTGTCGTAGAAATAAAAGTTGACAAAGAGTCGACATTTCATTTGTATCACACGCAGCAAGACATTCGTCAATCTCTACGTTCATTTCATTCCATGTAGAATCCAAGTCAGCCATTCCATCCGTTCTCTGTAGATGCCCAATCTCCCGTAATTCTATTCACAGTCATCTCATGCTCCTCCCTCCACTCTCACCTCATCGTAAAGCTTTCCCGTCTTCTCTATCAGTAAGTGATCGAAACCCTCTTGTATGATGATCTGAACCACATTCAACGACTTCAAACGATCTCGTTCACCTTCTGTCTCGACCAAAACATCTTGATGTGGTTCATCTTTGCCTTATCACATTTCACGGTCGTCTCTCGCTTGTTGGCATCTTGATAGAAAGCCTCCACTCTCTTACATTCTTTGCATCGACAAGACGAATGGTACGGAAAGGACCAATTGTCCACACCAACCTCCCTCAGGTAATATCTCTTGGTCACATTCAACGTCTCTTGTGCAATGTCCCTCATGGCAGGGTGACTCATCCAGTCTCTCTTCTTCTCTCCCTTCCCTTATTCGATCGTGTAGGTCTCCCTCAACAGAAGGTGACCGGTAGTGGATACGTCTGTCTCTGAATGGCTCGGCTCAGAGTCGTTGTAGATGCTCCATAAGCCATGTAGATCATCATAGCGAGATGCGAGAGACAGGTGATACCAGATAGGTGGACACACGTGCAGTGGAAACGGATCCTTTTTCATCTTCTCTATCCAGATAAAGAGGAGGTGACGATATACCTGTTCCATTCAGAAGTCATCGTACAAGGTACACACCACCACCGCGGCATCATCCTTGATGGTGTACAATGCATCAGCGATGCGTCGAATGGTCTCGTCATCTTTGGTTTGTATGACGTAGGATGTGATGTGTGGTCTGATGGCATTCCAACCGTAGATCTCTGCAATGTCGGATAGTTTTTCCATCCAGCTCACATCTTGGGCCGGTATGTGTACGAGGATTGTCTTCAGTTGATGCAATATCTTCATCAAGTGATCGTGAGATAGCAACTCATCCCAGGTGAACAACCATTCAAACTTTTTCTCTCTCAGGGCTCTCTGTACATCATGGATCATCGTTTTTTTCCTTTCTTTCATCCTTCACCTCTGTGAATGTCTTCACTTGTCTCCAAGTGATGCGGCTGATGACATCTCTGCAGGCTGGTGATGCGTTGTAGACATCGCCGAGTTGATGGGTGGGTATGTACTCTCTCATGATGTACTTTAAGATGTCTTTGGGCAGTCGCTGCAATTGTCCGGTGTCCGTACAATTCTTCTGTGCATGATGAGGAAGGATCTGCCTCATCAGATGGTGGACGTAATGATGATCTGTGGCGTAATTGATTATGACATCTTCCTATTCCACATGTCAACTGAATCGTCTCAACTGTCCTCCCGGAGCAACTCACCAGACGAACGAAGAACAATAGGACCGCCGCTCCCTCCTTGGCATGATTCAAGATGTTATCCTCTATCGATGTGTGAGGAATGAGACGAGATTCATGCTCACTTCTGATCGACAAGGTGCCGACGTGCTCCAGCGAGATGTCTCCTTCTCTGCTCACTTATTCAATCATCTGTGCATCTTTATATCGTACCCATTCAGAGCTCTACACTTGACGCAATCGAACCCCAAACGCTGGGACATAACCTATCTATACTCAGTGATACATGTCATCACACCGTCACACCTTGATCATCTTCTCTCGCATGACGTCACGTGCGTAAACTCCATCCAATGTACAAGTGTCTGCGTCTACCCCGTAGATTTGATCGAGATACAAACAGAGGGCAGAGGATTGTTGTAGATCATCCAACCATCCCTCCAGACCACTTTCAAATCGTCTCATGAGGGAGTTGTCAGGGTGAAACAATTTAGGTGTGAATCGATTTTCTTCTCGTATGTCAGCGATAAAAGAGGGGACAGAATGTCTCATGATGTGTAGAGGTTCACCTCTGCTTAACAAGTGAAAGAGAATGAAAAGTCGGTGCCCGCTGGTGATGGCTTTTGATTCAATTCGCTCAGCTTCATTGAAGAAGAAGACGGTCTGAAAGTGGGATCTACCGTCCATGTCTGTGATGTGCCTGTTTCTCTCTCTCTTGTGATGGATGGAGATGTCTCCCCCTCCATCGTGTTAGAATGTGAGTGAAGGGCTGAGAGTTACCTGTGTGATGTGTGGGTAAGACAACGAGGAGGCTGGCAAAGTGGTCATCCGTCTCATTCTTTTCGTCCTGTGATTGTCACGATCCATCTGACGGTCATAATGTGATTCCTCACAAAGATGTAATGGCCTCCAGATTCTTCTAATATCATCTTCACCGGTTCCACGGAGATCTTTGCATTTGTGTCATCCTCGAACTGAGATCTCATCAGACAATGGCGTGGAATAGGATCACCTTCACAGTCTCTCTGATGTGTTCCATCCATTCTGAGCTTGTGATGCGGAACTATTTCATCAGTAAATTGAGATGGTGACGACATCGTATCATATCGATCACCTGGTTCATCCCGTCAAGGTCCTTCTCCACTCTCCATTCCCAGAATTTATCGTTCTTCTGTTCTCCTGTCTTCTTCAACTCTGTCACAAACAATGGATGCAGTGGAAGTGGCAGTGTTCCAAACCCTTTCACATGGATTGCAGGGAGAGATCTAACAGAGAACACCTTTCGTTCGCTGATCGACCGTTGGGGGGTAACATGTAGCAGAGTTTGTTTGATTATTCTCCTATAATCCTCTGTATAGAAGGTAAGAGGGGAAGGAAATAGATCAAATCACTTGAAACTGAGTGCGCCTCCATCCACCCTGATCGGATGGTGATTCAAAAAAGATGTCGGAGTGGACTTCGCGCCACCAAACTAACCCTCGACATCATCTGAAATGGTGGTACACCGTGACGAATAGAAGTGAATCCTCGTGAGAGCTCTGTACGATCATCTGGTAAACTGCATCGTAAATGCACGACGAAAGACAAAATCATCCCAACTGCACAGAAATTGGACAAAAAAATTCAGGAATGGCAGTGCTTCCTACTCGCCGTTCAACATCAGTGAGGCCGTCTCATCGATCTCTTGTCCAAATGGGCGCCCTCGTGCGCACGAGGTGATAGTGTGACATGTACATGTGTCATCGTAATCTGTTTTTCTGTCGGTTTTCATGTTTAAGTGGTACTAGCACAATTTTCTGACGTATAGCAGGTGGAGGAAATAACAATATTCACACCCTTAAGATGTGCTTAGTGGTCGCGCCGAGAATGCAAAGCATTCAGAGAGAGCCACAGCAGCTGAGCAACATGAGGGGGATGTATTGTCTGATGGTCTTATGTATGACCATTCAATTGTCCATCGCAGCGTGCAATCTCAGCGGTTCTTCATTCGCAGATCGTGAGATTCCATCTTGATCGAACGCTGAACCCTGCAGTATTCAGAACCATTGATTCCTTCTGCACTGATGCGACTCTCACTGGAACCATCCCCACGGCATCGGTGTCTCTCACGTGGAGTGGAACATCTTCTCTGAACTCTCTCACACTCACGAGCTCATCTCCCTCTAATACGAACTCGATCACTGTGACCATCAACAACATCAAGCAGGTAAATCTCTCAATCGGAACACGATCTGATCGACCTTCGTAGATCTACTTTCAGAATCTGAATTGGGGTGGATCCAATAATTATCTTAATACAGATGGAAATATAACACTTCTCTCCATCACATCCAGTATTGTGACCAACACGAGATTCACCATCCCTTCTTCATCAAATATCGCATGGAACATCACAGGATCACAATTCACGGGCGTTTCTTTCATCGAGAATCAAAGCAGTTGTTCAAGTGAGAAACCTACCCTCCACCTCTAAATCTTGAACAGGTGTCTCCATCTCAAATTCAACTCTACGAACGAATTCTCTTCAATACGTGAATCCATCTTGTGATGTCTCCATCCAGTCATCCACCATTGTCAATCATGCTTTCATCATCAACCTTCCCGGCCAGAACATTCTCGTCCAAGGTGGAATCAACGGAAGATCCATCCTCCGCTCTTCATCGATAAAGAGGTCACCCGCCTCATCGAGCGGCCAGCCCGATGGCGGCATCATCATGGTCAGTGACACCGACTTCTACGATAACATCCTCTATTATCCCGCTCTGTATGCAGGTAACATCACCGTGGTGGGTTCTGCTTTTCGCAGCCAGGGTACCACCACGAACAACGCCCTCATCAGTGAGTCCCTCCTCATCATCAGAATTCCGATATTGACTCGTTGTAGATGCAATCTATACCAGCGTCAGCGGCTGTCAATTCTTCAACGTAACTTTTCCGTTGGGAACCCTATTGTCCGATCACATCTACGTACAGAGCTCCACATTCGACAGTTGTACGACAAAAGTCGGCAACACGGGCAACACCCAGGACTTCAGTACGTACCGTACGTATGATCACGTGACTGACAAGCGACAGCTGTCATCTGGTCAGGTTTCGAGTTGACCATGATCGATTCCATGGTAACGAATACCAACGTGAACAATTCAAACTGGATGAATGTACCGGGTGCTGTCTTCTCTTTCAATGTGAGAATGAACAATTGTACGTTCAACAATAACTATGGAAACATGGGAGCTGCCGTCTGTGAGTCAACTCGATCACTCATCGTCTCGATCGCATCATCAATTTTGTGCATCAACATTGTCATCGCTTGATCATCACGGTCCGTTGACACTGATATTCAGACGGTCAACATTTGAACATGACCTCGTGTACCTTTCAAAACAATGTCGCATCACAATTGGGAGGAGCCGTGTTTGTAATGAACACGGGGGATCTGATCGGTCAGTCTACAACTCCATGAGATATCTTGACGTGACATCCTTTCAGATGTCAACAGTACGTATATTAACAATTTCGTCAACAGCAGCATCGGAGCAGGTGGTGCAATTTATTCCCAGAATAACGCATCGACCCTGTACCACTCGAGTTTTCAGTCGAACAGCGCTACATACGGCTCAGGTGCGTACAATTTTTGGCGGGAATTTGCTAAACCTTGAAGCCATAAATACGGTTGGCGCGAGATTGTACAATTGTACGTTTTCCAATCATAGGAATATTGGACCGATAGGCTATGGAGTCATCAGTGGCACAAAGAACGTCATCGCTACCGGCTGTACGTACGTATCTAATGCTGTTCCCGCCATTTTTGGTGGTAGTACCACCCTCGTAAACATTCAGTCTTGTAATTTCCGCGAAAATTCCAACGGTGATCTCAGCGGAAGCGTAATCGATGTGAACGGTGGTTACGTACAAGCTACGTACACCGTCTTCTCTGGCAACAACGTGACAGGTGAAATTTGGCGGAAATTTCGAGTCGTAGACTGAAGGTGACAGATGTCATCCGTGCTGGCTCAGTTACGCTCGGTTACGTAGACATCATAGGAGATATCTTCAATTCATCTGGTGATCACGTGACCTCTCCTCGAAATTTCTCACTATCGATTAGCTGTCACTGTGACGTCGGGTGGGTCCATCTACAACTGTCATTTCTACGCAAACGGCTCTATTGGTTACTCCATCACATCGTCAGGGGGTGTCAACATCACCGACTGTATATTCTCGGAATTTTCTAGCGGTCTACAACTGCACTACGGTACGTCGCGTCTATGATGTCTCGTTGAGATATCTCAGGTGATCATCGCTTGATGAGGTCCACATTTACACCTGATACACCTCTCATGCACTTGGACGATGGTGGTACTCTAACGTCAGACAACATCACCCTACTCTGTTTCATCCGAACACCCGACAATTCTAGACATCTCATCTACAACGCACCAGATACCGCCTCTTACGTTTCTATGGCGACGTTCGACTGCACTTTCAGCAGCTCCATCATCCCGACCACCTCTACCACACTCGAAATTTCGACGATTTCTACACCCAACGATATCACCCCCGCAGAGGCGCTCCATTTCATCACAAAGAACGCTACCTTACCCTGGACCGCCATCTACAACACACTCTCTCAACTCTTTTCGAATCCTGCATCGAATGCCACACTCACCTTGTCCCTCCCCTCCCTCTCTCTCTCCGCTTATGACCTCACGAGATATCACACGGACACTCTGTATCAGCTGCAACTGTCTCCACTCAACGACACGACGGACAACGTGACTGCAGCCGTGGCGAGAGTGACGCAAGAGCTGATCGATGCGCTGAGAAAGGAGAGCAGTGGACAGAGAGGACCTGCAGCGATGGTGTTTATGGAGTACAAGTATGACAGCGGAGGATTTCTGTCTCAGCCGCCGTCGAATTTCTCCGGTAGAGTGTACGGACTCACCGTGTCAGATTCCATTGGGAACGTCGTCAAGGTGATAGACGTACGGTATGTACGCTGGACTGACATGTTTGTGACAGGTGTCGGGCAGGAGCGAGAGGATCAATATCACCATACCCGCTCGAGGCGTCAGCACGAGAGAAGAATTACTCAATTTAAATTGTCTGTACTACAACGAGA
This sequence comes from Planoprotostelium fungivorum, assembly GCA_003024175.1. NCBI lineage: Eukaryota > Evosea > Variosea > Cavosteliida > Cavosteliaceae > Planoprotostelium > Planoprotostelium fungivorum. The sequence continues at coordinate 100,230 of MDYQ01000030.1, read as the reverse complement.
CAACCGACACGTGGCTGAACGATGGATGTGAGACGGAGAGGAATTTCGATGACTTCTCCCTCCTCTGCTCCTGCGATCATCTCACAAATTTCACCGTTGGCTCCATGGCAGCTTCACAAGGCAGTCCTCTCAGCGAAACAAGAGAGAACAACAAGTCCGTCATCATCGGTGAGAATTGTGAAGAGAGAAGAAGAGTAACAAAGAGAAGGAGTGGTCGTAGGATCAGTCGCGTTGATCGCTCTATTGGTGGTCATCCTCTTTGTTGTACTGAGAAGGAAACGTGCGAGAGCTCAGGTGAAGAGGAAATCATTTCACTTTCACGACCATCGAATGTTGAATGGCTCTCGTTTCATCAATTGACGATGTTTGTGACGATTTCAATTGACACATCAAAGGTGAAGGATTTGGAAATTCCAATGGAGACGGTAGATGCATCCGTGAGTGATCTATATATAGAACAATGTGAGACTGACATGTGATAGAAACATGTGACGCTAGAAGAGAAGATAGGAGAGGGAAGACACAGCACAGTGTACAGAGGCTTACAGTCAGGAACGACACAAGTGGCAGTGAAGCAGATGAAGAGTGACAAGAGTGAGATAGACAAGGAGCTGAGCATAGTGAAGGTGAAGAGAGAAGAGAGAAGAGAGAAGAGAGTGACATGAGACAGAGTATGCATCATCCCAACGTGGTACAGTATCTGTCGCACGTGAGAGATCACAGTGGAGACACATGGATCATGTTCGAGTTGATGGAATGTGATCTATTGACCAAATTAATTTCTTCTGGCTTGAAACTAGATACTCCTGATCGCTATCACATGTGAGTTGAGAGATAATTATTCTTGCATATCGTGGTAGTTGACATATAGATACGTGTGGAGATAAATAGGAGATTGAATGAGAACAGAATGCTGCAGATCGCAAAGGCATTGTCTTATCTACAATCGTTAGACATCATTCACTGTGACATTGCAGCTCGTAACGTATTGATCAAAGACAATCTCGTCAAGCTGTGTGATTACGGTGATTATTGACTCATTCATCGATTCACATCACTCCCTATTTCCATCTGAAACGACACAGGATCAGCAATGAAGAGAGAAGACAAGGTCACTCTGAATGATACGAACGAACAAGCTCACAGATGGATGGTGAGTGCATCCATTCAAGTCAAAGATGTGTCTGTGGCTGAGACGACGAGCAGGCACCCGAAGTACTGACGAAAAGAGAGTACAGCTTCGCTTCTGACATCTGGTCGTACGGCGTGCTGTTCTGGTGAGATGAGAAGAGAGAGAGAAAGCTGAGAAAGACAGGGAGGTGATGAACGATGGACAGAGGCCGTACGAAGAGATGAGCGAACGAGAGGTGATGTGAATGTCCTCACACTCGATCGTTAACGTAGTCTACAGGTGACTCAGTATGTGGTCGAAGGAGGAACTTTGTCCAAGGAGGGAAGTGAGGCACACGACATCATCATGAACCGATGGTGAGATGAGATGTCTATCTGAACGATTGACGGAGGAACAGTTGGACGAAGGAGAGAAGAGGTAGGATCACTTGCCAAGAGATCGTAACCGATCTCAAGCTCCACTATCCATCTCTATCCGTGTGATGATGATAAACCCCGTAAAATAAAATCCCATTTTATTCCTCTTCAGTGGAATAAGAATTTGAGATCTCCAACAGAGAGACGGTTGAGAGACTCTTGGTCCATTCCAACGGTGGACTTGAAGAGGAGAAACTTCTTCTCCTGCAACTGTAGGATCCTCTCCTCTATGGTGTTGTGGATGATGAAGCGAATGACTCGGATGCACTTGAACTGGCCCAGACGGTAGATACGATCGATGGCTTGGAATTCTGTGGCGGGGTTCCACCATGGATCCAACAGGAAACAATAAGAGGCCACAGTCAAGTTCAATGCGACACCTGCATCATCCAATCAGATCGAATGATGGAAGGCATCGGGATGGAAGGTGAGAAAAGATGGACGGTCACCTCCTGCCTTGAGAGACACGAGGAAGACGTTGCAGTTGGGATCGTCGTTGAACGATGCGATGGCAGCTGCCTTCTGATCGACCGACATGCGGCCGTCCAATTTAAGAGGACCGAATCCGGCCAACTTCAATCTAGAGACACATTAAGAGGAGTCAAACGATTCGGCAGCCTACCTCCAATCCAGCAAGTCTAAATAGTTGACAAACTGGGAGAAGATGAGTGTCTTTGCACACGGGTCTCTCTGTCTGATGTTGGTCAACTCTTCTAATACAGCTTCGATCTTGCTGCTGGATCTCCAATTGGTCAGATCCACTCTCTGCAAAATGCTCTTCGTATTCTCCTACGCCACGTCATTCATTCGATTTTATTCTATTTTAATCTCTCACCTTGTACGACTTGACCGTGGCGGATGCTGGTGGTGTGTACTTCTGCTCTAAATCGATAGTGAGGGGGGCGAAGCACTGAGGACATCCCGTCTTCTTTGTTGTCGATTGGACGTAAGTCTCCGCACACATCCTGCAGAACACGTGCTTGCATTTGGACATGATTGGGTCCTCCGCTGGATCGTTACACAACTTGCACCAATCGACACCTGAGGGAGTAGAATGAATAAAAGAGAATAAAAGGAAATAAGAGAGAAGAGAAGGTGGCGCACCCTTGTCTTTGTCGCTGTCGCGAGAGTGTAATACGAGGTATGGGTGATTGGATGCTTGTCTGAGTCTGAGGAGGAGGTCGAACACGTGAGCGTAGTTGCTGAGGACAGTTCCCTCTTCGATAAAATTGTTGAACCTGTTCCATCATGAGATGATGATCGTGTGGACATGATCATCATCGCTCACGTGACTTTCGTCTGTGAATAGAGGGCCTCGTAGAAATCATTCTCTTCATCATCAAACTCGTCTCTTCTGATGCGAATGAGTCTGGGAGGTAACCTGAGGTCATCCTTCTTCTCCTCCTTTGTTCTTCTCAACATGACCCTCTATTCTATGTGAGTTCGTCACATCTTGGAGACGAAATTTCACCTGCAGGATGTACCTCAATATCTTGTAGGCTGAATCACTCTCGGGTGAACCGATGCCGTTCTTGATGATCGGGTTCATCACGTTACGATTCCACCAGCTGAAGTGACTCATACTGCTGCAGCCACAGCTCTTACACGTCCTCCTGTTCCTCCGATCAGCGTTCGTTCTCAAGCTGGAAGCCACACTGTGGCGAGTTGTAGATGGACGATATCTCACCCGTCAAACTCCCAATGCATAGACTTGCAAGGACATTTCTTGCAGTAGTAATAAGAGTATGGTGTGATCCTCATCAGTTTGATGAGAGAGAACAATTCGTTCACTCGATTCTGCTCGATGTCACTCTCGACTCGTTGTAGTCTGTCGTTCACCTGCAGTGGTGTACCGGTTAGAGACCATCTGTACTGTGATTCCAAGTGAAAGGCTGCCCTCGCCGTGTTACAGACTCGATCTTTGATGTTGTGGGCTTCGTCTAAGATGATTCTGTGCCAACGGTAGCTGTGAAGTTTCGAGGGCTTCTTGACCTTCTCTCCCTTCACCGTCTGGCCCGTGTTCTGCATCGCGTGTCAATGTTTTCTGTCTCTCGAATCGATTTGGATGTCACCTGGAATCGATATTCACATTCCATGATGTTGTAGGATGTGAGTACCACATCGAAATCGTTGAAATCGACGTCGCGACCGTTACCGTGATAGAAGCACACCTGATGACGTCATTCCACGTCATCACATCTCCTCACCTTGAGAGAATTCGGCTTCGTGTACTTCTCGATCTCTTTCCTCCACTGATGCATGGCAACGACCGGTGTGACCACGAGCGTGACAAACTTTGCATCTTGTCTCTCTTCCTCGCTCATCTTTTCCAACTCCTCCGATCGCCTCTTCAAGATCATCGCGATGGCTTGTAATGTCTTTCCCATGCCCATGTCATCGGCTAAAATGCCTCCCCTCCACTTTTCGTTGTTCTCCTGTTGGGACATCCAGGCGAGAGACTCTTTCTGGAAGCCGAGCATGGTGATGGATTCGCTCAGTTCGTGGGGTTGATCTCTCGATTCGATGGACCAAGTGTAGTCGATGAGTTCGTGAGAGTGGATCGTGTCACATTCCATTCCTGAATATGATTCAATCATCGAATGAGATGGGATGCGGAGGAGACCGACCTGTCGTGTCGAAGTTTTGTTTCCTCTTCTTCTTTGATTCTCCCTTCTTGCCGCTGCGATTTCTCTTCTTGGTTGTAACTTCCACTTTGACTTCGGTGGTTTCTTCATCACTTTCTTCGAGCACATCTGTGATCTCCTCTTCTTCCGACTCGTCCGCCTTCTTGTGCTGATGAACGATCAGACGTGATGTCGATGTGCAAAATGGAAGACGAGAAGATACCTCGTAGTCGCTCTCTTCATCAGAGTCCATCATGGTTGGCTTCTTGTCTTTCTTGGTACTCTTCTATTGTTACGTCAGGGCTTCAGAATGACGGATGTCTTAATCTGTTTGTACCTTGCTGGTAGTTGTTTTCTTGGTACGAGTGGCCTTCTTGGTCGTCTTCTTCGTCTGTGCCTTGGCCTTCAGAACGGCTGTGACGTGTCAGCATGGTGATTGACGGGCACACAGCATCACTCTTTGGCTTTGACTCTGAAATACTCTCGTCTGACTGGAAGTCGTCACTGTTGGTAGCCCCTTCCACCACTGATACGAGTCAGCTCCATTGTGTGACGTAATGTGATGTCTTAATACCTTCTACATCTGACGATTCGTCCTTCCCATTGTAAGGTCGAATCTTCACAGGTGTCCCCTTCGGTTCTCTCTGCTCGCATTCAGCCCATACGATCATCAAAGACAATGAGGGGGTTTCACCTGCTGCTCGTCCGAAGAGTCGAGACCTGACTCACTCTCACTCTTCACCACCTCTTTCGACTTTCTAGGCATGGTGTCGAGATGTGTACAGGTCAAAAATGAATGTGCGAAGGAGAATTGAGACGATCTACAATACTCAATTTCATACTATTAATGAATCACGTGATATTCACGTGACCCCGCGCGTCATCATCATCGACGCCGACAGCTGCACTTTATAGACGTTTATCCACAACAGTTGGGTCTCTTCTCTGTGAATTGTCTCGGCTCATCTTGCACCATCTTGGGTGAGTCCAACTTGAACACATTCTCATCTCTTGGTCTTCTCACGTTCGTTGTCTTTGCGACTTGTATGATCTTATCAACGAGGAATCTCATGGCGTTGTCTATAGACATTCAGCATGCGATCGAGTTTAGGGGTTGACGTATACGAAGCATCACCGATGTTGGTGTCCGTCGCCGCCGAAGTTTTGAACCAACCGATGAATCCTTCCGTCTTACAGAACTCATCCAACATCTCTTCATCGATGACGACGCCAGGGACATCACACTGTCATACGATGAGAGGGAGATCAGATGATGTGACGTACCTTGTTGGCCAATAGAAGCATGGGGATGGAATCATCGTTGGCTAATGAGACTTTGTTGTTGACATCATCTCGCCACTGTGTAGTGTGAGACAAGATGATGAATGTGTCTCACTTTGGTGACGGCATCGAATGTGCTGTCTCGTGATAGATCGAAGACTGTGAGATGATCAATCGAAATGGAGGTGATCGATGAGACACACCTACGATGGCGGCGATGGCATATTTATAATATACGCTTGTCATCGTGCCAAACCTCTAAAAGGAGTCAGAGGATGTACGATTATGTCGATACGTGACCTCGTGACCAGCAACGTCCCACAGTTGAAGAGAGATATCTAATTCTTTATCCCAATGTATTCTGACGAACATCAGCTGATATGATATAGAAGGTGATGTCACACTTTTTCACTGCGAAATCCACCCCGATGGTCAATTTATAACTCGGCGTGAAGAACCCCTCTGTATATCTTCACTGTATCAGAATGATCGAGATGGATGGATCCTGATGGACGTATCAATCGATTCACCTTCTGATGATAGAAGTCTTCCCTACGGCATAATCTCCAATGACTATGACCTATGGCAATAAATCTGAAGATCGATTGGTATTTTCATTACCTTGTAGTTCTGCTGACTATCAAACTCCTCTCCCTGATTGTCTTCCTCATTGATCGATTGCAATTGTACGGGCATGGTTCAATCGTCGGGCACCCTCTTCTCGATGATGCTCGGGTGAATTTGTCCGCGATTCGCAGAGAGACAAAAACGCAAGGATGTGACACCCTATACATCAAGTTCATTGGTGAAGATTTGACAGAACGTCTTGCGATTGGATGATCATCACTCGATCGTACTCTGTGATACATATGTTTTCATTCGATAATTACAATCCTCTTAGACATTGAAGGTTCGAAGACAGACGGAAGTCTTTAAACAATCGACTGGAATCAGCCAAGTATAACAAGAGATCCTGCACACGTTGAGGCTACAGAAAGTCGACCACAATCTCACCCCCTGATGTACTTTGCTTGTGATGGTCTTCTCGCAGTGGAGGAACAAGATGGTGCAACAGCGGATCAGCCACTTTGTGCCGCCCAAAATAAATAAGATGGTGATCCAGAGGATGTCTTCTTCTCTCAGATACACTACGAACCACTGATGAAGCCACCGTTGAACGATCTGATCACGAGTCAATCCCGAATGGGACGACCTCTTCATCTCACCCAATGAATCGAACACCCCCCTGCTTCCATGGCGTTCAACAGTTCAAGATTCTCCGCCTTCACTGCAGACCACACTCCATCACACACTCTGACCGTCTCATCATCGTCCATCACCTTGTCTTCTCTCTCCATCAAGTCGAACAGGTAGCTGATAGACTCTCCGCTGACACAACGAAGGAGATGCAGGGACTGCCAGGGTGCCACTCCTCTCAATTGTCTCCTCTTGACAAATTGTCTGTGTAGCTCCGTGGTAACATTGAGATCCATCATCTTGACTGCCGTCTCTTCGTAAACGTGAAAAGACGGTGTGGAGGGTGGCGTGATCAGCTTCTCATCGGACGTGTCTCGCTGATCGCGGATGCATCGGATGATGTGATCTAGAATGTGATGAGGTGGAGTCTCTGCGATGTTGGGTAGGACGTAGTCGGTCAGAAATTCCTGGAGAGGATAAATACGTAAAGAGGTAGGGAGTGCCTCACCTCTCGACTTTGCGATGAGAAGACGGAGAGGTGATGTTCTGACTTGATGCGTTCGTAATTTAAGGCTTGGTCGTCTCTCAATGCATTGAAGGATTTCGTTCTCGCTCTGATGCGAGGTGATGAGACGCCGTCAGATGATGAAGCATCTGCCAGGAATTAGCATCCATCGTCTCATGAGAAGTAACTCGAGCACCTTTCATATCGTATCGTGATTCGACTGCGATCTTCGTGTTTATATCTCCCATCCATACCTTCAAGATCCTCTGTGCAATCTACAAGGTCACATCAGAAACCACAAAGACTTCAGATAAATTCAGACTTACCTGTTGTAAAGCTTCTGTTGTCTTCTGATCAAACTCTCCATTTATATTTGCCCCCGTAACCCACAGTATGAGTTTTTGTATACCTGGCACCATCTCTTCATCTCTGAACATGACATCGAAGGGCAATAATGAATACAAGTGCACGTGTACCCAATAAGCATCGTATCTGCAGTTGTGATCCTCTTGTAAATCGGTAAATTCCGAAGAAAAGACGATCGAGTTGAGGTATTCGATCATCTCCATCTTCTTTCCTTCTGAGATGGGCCAGATGCCGGAAGACAAGTGTTTCACGTGAGATGGTGTGACTAACAAGGTGGATAGATATGATGCAACGGACACATCCACCGGCCACGCCAAGTGTCGAACGAATCTGTCTCCGTGAGAAGAGGAAATATCAATGACGTACCTTTCCACACATCGTTGGACGATGTGTTCGTCTGTTGATCCGGCAAAGGAGAGATGCAAGGAGTGAGGGTTTCGTACGATGATATCGTACATTTCAGACCGAATGTCATCTGTCGTCTCATCAGATTCATCTCATCACATCACGTGACGACGTCAGCACCTCGATTGGATCTCAACAATCGATCTATAATGGATTTCATTTCCTTGGCCTTTCCATTCGATTCCAAGTGTCTGACACACTGTCCAATGGTGCTCGTCAACTTCATTTCTGCCAAATTCTCACGGAGGGATCGATCGATGATGAAACCCCAATTTCGATCAGAAATGGATGTGATGAGTTGATATCCAGCATAGCTGAGTGATAGCTGATGGATGACATCGATGAAAGATTCAAAGTGTTGGCATTTTCGATCAGCTGCCCATTGGAAGAGCCGATCCACCTCTTTCTGCTATTTCATGTCAGAGGTATGTCAATCATCCCGTATTTGTCTCAAGCCTATTCAAATACAACTCTCACCGAGAATAACGAAGAATTATCTATCTTGAACATCAATATGAAATTCAAAGCACAAAGTGTGGCTGCAGGGTAATCCACCAAGTGACTCGTCAGCCAATCGAAAGCGTCTATCACATCATTACAGGTGAATCGTCGTTTGAAGATGATTTGTATCACCTCGTATGGCATCCGATTCTGATCTCATCGATGGTTCGGGCTCGTAACGAGCTTGATGGGCGGATCGTATGGCTTCTCTTCCTTCGCTGCAAGATAAGACGCAGCCCATGATGTGTATCAATTGGTTCTGTTGAGTTCGATCCATCTTGCTCTTCCAAGAAGTAGGATCAGACATTGATGAATCGTCCACCTTCTGTCATCCTTTCAGCAGCATCACTACGATCACATCGTGATCATCGTGATCATCTTGGTCATCATCGATCGTCTCACCTTCGATGTGTGATTGGTAATGATGGATTGTACGTTGTTCATGAATGTTCGATTCTGAGGGAAAAAAGACCACCTCGTGAACCACTGTGCCTGTGGATCCAGCAAGGAGAGCAGGTGAAGACATGTGATACCAACACCGCTCTTCTCCTTCATCATCGTATTGGGCAGCAATTGAATGCGACCTCTAACTCCTTCTTTGTTGCTACTTCCCTTTGGTATCTAGTGGCTGTCGGTGAGAGATTTTCAGTGAATCTCACGTTGTGTGAACGATGGACCACCCCAGCGCAGGTCAACAGAGTCTGGTTGATGCTTTCGGAGATATCGGAAGGGAAGTCGAGCCACTCTTCTAGACTCGATGTGATGAGATGATGCAACATCTGAACCTGAAATACGGATTCAGAGATGATGGGGTGATGAGATCGAGATGAGACGACCTTCTTATAAATGAGACGTATGGCCGAAGGTTCGGAATCCAATTGATGCAGAGGATACCAATGTTGTTGAAAATGAACTGTGACGTGCTCGATGAGGATCAAGATGATCTCCCCGCGAACTGCGATGGCTTCGAGAGCCAATCGTTGGAGGATTTCTAATACCTTGACGACGATTCTGACGGATGTGATTGGTGCATGCAGATCTTCTGTGATGTCTCACTCGTCTTTGCGATCACTGAGTGCGGATTTCAAACCATTCAGTATGGAACTCCAGTGGTCACTGCACACGATTTCTTCCGATGAAAAGTCGATCAGGTTCTGTCGTCTCATCTCAGAACACGATGGTGCACCTAGCTCACACCTCTACGGCCGCCTGTCGTATCTTTGAATTGACTGTGGACGTGTTGTTCATGATCTTGATGGACGTCAGTTGTTTGGACAACTGGTGCAATTGTTCGTCAGAATCCATGCACGATTCGGAATCGATGGACACAGAGTCCCACTATTTTTCGTCAAGGATGGATGGCGATAGAGATCGGACGGTGATGGTGAGGATACCGAACGAGTGGTGTCCGTGTCGTTCACCAGCTCTAAAATGTTCACATGATTACCTCCAGCGGGTGGCGTGGAGTAGATGTTAACGGGTGATTGTTGCACCAGTATTGATACGCGCTCAACAGTCCCACCGCATTCTCTTAGACACTCCTCCAATTCGTTCTGATATATGCTATCCCATTCAGAAGTCATAGAAGAGAGGTCATTGGGGTCTGTCGGCAAATGAGACTGTGGCTGATGTCTTGTCATCACACTCTCAATGTGAGACCGAAGCTGTTGAACTAAACCGTATGTCTAGCAGCTTTAGACGTAATCGATCTGAAGCTATCTCACGTGGAAAGCGGCATCTGTTGATTCGAGAGACATCAGCTGCTCGATGAACCTTTCCATGTCAGGCTGCTCTGCCTCTAAAGAAGATAGAGATGAGATCAATGATCCAAGCTGCTCTGAGAGGTGTTCCATCGCTCGTGCGAAGATGGCAGATCGGAAATTTGAATGCAATCATCACATCGCATCTAAATCATCTCCTCAGCATCACACACACTCTATAAAATGCCAAGATTAACGCCGAAGGAGGTCAAATACTTTGTCAACTTGTGTGAAGGGGTGTGCAAGACAATGGAAACACCAAGTCAGAACTATTCTGAGGATTTAGAAGACAAACAAGTGGTGTCTGTACCGTTGATGTCATTCTGATCGAATTTAGTTGTGGAATGAAGAAAACCAGAAGCCACCTATAGAATGCATATCACTCCGGCGAATCGAGAAGACAGAAGAAGGATTGATGTATGGACAGGTGAGTCTTCGTCACTTGAATCACGATTGAAAACATCCCATAGCACATATCAGAAGAGATGGAAACGAGATTGAGAGACGCCATATCATACGGAGAGTGAGTTGTTCTTCGCGAATTCCTCCGACCCTCTCCTCAGTGTCAACGAAGAACACATGAAGATCATTATGGAGGAAGAGAATCACTTCATCTCTTCAGTCTTAAACGCAGCCGAGAGGATTTCGAGTGCAAGAGGTTATGGACAAGAAAACGTCAACGAGATGATCTATAATGTCAGCAGTGCCATCGGTGCACCGGCAGAGTGAGAGCTTAAACCTATGAGAGAGGCTCTAAACACCATCAGGATCACTTCTTCAGTCTTTAAAAAGATGAAGACGGTGCAAGAGATGCAATCATCGAAAAAATCGAAAAAGTCGAAAGGAATAAACAAGAGATGAGACGTGTGGCGATCATGTCGTAGACGATGATGAGAATGGAGAGACTATAATACCTTCATTTTTTTTGTTTGGCTTCCAGCTTGGCCAATGTTTGTTCCTCAATGATTGACTTTCGAATGTTTCTGTCACGAACACTGTAATGCTTCGCAGGTCCTTCCAGTCCTCTTCTCTTGGGCTGGCGTCCATTATTAAGACATTGCCCCGTCGAATCAGATATGGCTCACCACTCTCTCTATTTTGTCGAGTCCCTTGGTACCTAAATAGGATACTCCAAGGAGGCCCGCGATAACAAGGGCAGAGGGAAGCATTTGAGACGCCATGATGTCCGATTTCGATGATGCGCGGCTGATGTGAAAACAGATCGTTGTTTGTGGGCACAAATATTGAATCGATGTTTTTTTCTTCGGAACAACACAGGATCACGATCAAAATCATCATGTTGAGGGCCGTCGGTTTATATACGAAGGTTTCGAAACATGCAACGTTTCCGAAGCTCGTGAGTCAGAAACCTCCGACAATGCAACAAATTCATCTCGACTCTCAATGGGTGAGCCAATGGGGTCAAGGCTGTACTCAAACGAATGTTCGACACATGGCCACTTCTAAAAGTGAGATCTTTTTCATGATTAGATTTCTCATTTTCATAACAGCCACTGAAGCGAGAAAGAAATACTTTACCAAATCAAAGGCCCCATCGAAAATGACAGAAAAGAAATCATCGCAAGGTGATCCAATCGGTGCTTCTTCGATGTTAATTCGTTCCAGATATCATCGGAGAGACAGCCTTCCAGGAGATCACGCAGAGTATGAAGCGTGCAGATTTTGAAACGTTGCGAGATTACAGAGAAGCTCAAGATCTTAATGTCGATCGTTTCTTTGGAATCGAAAAGGTGAGAGAACGACACACATCACAACTTCACGCCGACCATCATGACAGGACACTCCATCGGACGAACAATCTTTAGACGATGGCGTCCGCTCTCTCGTGACCACACGACCCATCGTGAACGAAGAGACTGTCTTAGAGTTGTTACAAGGTCTAGCTTATTACAGAAAGACGGAAGATGCAAAGAAAGCCTTCGATCTCGCCAGGGTGACGACTCCATCTGCATCACGTCCATCATGAAGGACGTTCCATCTGATGTGATCATCAGAGATACGGTGTACCTGCCTCGGTCAAATTGTGGAACGGCCTCTTAAAGTCATACGTCAAGACGGACCTGGCAGACGAAGCCATGAACTTGTTCAAGAAGATGAAAGAAGGTGATCCTCACCTTCTCATCCCCCTCACCTCCTGACTCGACTTCAGAGGGCATCGTACCGAACGTCGCGACCTATCACATCATGATCAACATTTTCTCTAAGGCGGGACAGATGGTGAGAGCAGTGGAGACACTGAAAACGATGGCACTCTCCGGTATAAAACCTGACACGGTGTGTTTTGAAGGGGAAAATCGAACTGATGAGGCGACAGGCTTGCGTCAATACGATCGTCCACGGGTACATGAGATTGGGAGATTACAATCAAGCGTGGACGGCGTTGGATGCTGCAGAAGAGACTGGTCTGATCGAATTTAACAAGCAGAGTTACAGTATAGCCATCACACTGTGTGCAAAGGTGAATGACACGATGATGATGATCGCGATCACGGCGATGATCGTGATGATGATGGAAGAGATGATGAGACTGACTCTGTGTCACAGCAAAAGAGAGTGGAGAAGGCGTTGCTATATCTGGATAAAATGGAAAGATTACAAATCGAGCCCGACGAAGTCATCTACAACTCCCTCATCGCCGCCTGCGCCATGCGAAAAGGTGCGAAATTTCCACGAAATCTCCTCGAACCTTCTCCGAAATTTCCACGAATCTTCCCTCACCCCTTGCACAGACACGTACGAGGACGCCGTTCGTATCTACGAGAAATCAAAGGCAAACGGTTTCCTACCCAGTTACATCACGATGACATGCATTCTAAACGCTGCTGCCGTCAACGGTGACATCAAGGTACACATCGATGATGTCATCAAACTGATCGCATCAGGCGGCAGAAGCAATCTTCGTCGAGATATTAGACAACGGACACAAGATCGACCGTGCTGTCTATACGACACTGATGAAGGCGATCTATCACTCGCAGAGTTGGACGGAAGATGTGAATGGAGTGAGTGAGATGTAGAGGATGTGAATCTGACGTGAGTAGGAGCAGAAGGTGATGAGGATCTACAACCAGGCAGTGGATGATGGATTTAAACCGGATCAACCGATGATGGGGGCGGTGTTACACTTTTATTCGAAGACGAAGCAAGCTGCCAAGGCTGAAGAGTGTGTTTTATTCTATTTTATTCTGTTTTATTCCATTTTATTCTTCGTCTCCGACTTGGATACATCCTCTCGAAAACTTTAAATGTATTTTCACATGCATTTATTTGTGGTTGAAATAAAATGAAATAAAACACCGACCTGACTCGATTGCAGATGGTGGAAGAAGATGGAGAAGACAGGGTTCGTCCACAATGGAGAGGAATACATGTCCATGCTGCAGATGTATTCAGAGATGGAGGACCCCACCAATGTCATGAGGCTCATCCAAGAGATGGAAGACAGAGGCATGAGGTTGAAGCGTGACGAATATTTCTCCATCATCATCGCCCTCTCCAAGGTGAATAGGACCATTTCTATGTCTCTCACGCTTTCCCACCAAAATTTCCCGCCGAAATTTTCCCGCCATTTCTGACCCTCTCAGGTGTTCTTGATTGAGACGGCCATGAGGTACATGCGACAGATGAAAGAAGACGGCTACACTCTAGAGAGGGACACGTCCACGCGAGCTCTCATGAAGCAGCTGGAGCTCTTGAAAGACGTAGACGCCATGATCGAGCTGTGTCTCCTGTGTGGTTTCCATTTCCCATTCACACCTGATTTAGACATGGAACCGAGACAGATCGAGAGGATCAAGCATCTCGTCCAACAGGGCATGTTGGTTCAGAGGACGACACGAAACATCATAGATTAGAGGATGTTGTTTTCGTTTCTATCTTGTTTCCAATTGTGAAGATATCTGTGTTGTGTTGAACGTCTATAGCTGAGTGTTCATCTTTCACCGTCCTCGAGTGTAAGTTCTAAGATGATCGATGAACGCTATGTCTGTATCATGACAATCGTGAGAACAGAGAGGAGTTTGGAGCGAGTAGCACCATGCATGTTGTCGGTGTTCTGACTTTGGAAGTCAGAGGAAGAGGAAGCAATTTTTCCGATAACCCGAAGAGGAACACACAACAAAGACAAACAACATGGCACTCAGAAACCACGCTGCGACCGCCAGCAAGCTCGACCTCGTCGAACAGGCTGCCATCTATGGTTCTTATCACAACAACAAATAGTGAGATTCAAATGGACATTACAAATCGCTCACATCTTCCAGCAATCGTCTCGTCCATCTCGTCTTCGTTCCTTGTATCGTATATGCGTTCACTCTCTGGCTCGCATTCCTTCCCCTTCGCGTGGAGATTCCATTCCTCACCGCGATCAACCCCTCTGCGTTCTATCTGAGTGCCGCTCACATCTACGTCGCCATCCAGTGTGGATACTATGCCATCTTGGACCCCATCGTAGCTGTGAGATCGATTCCGTCAACCCGTTTGATTCACCTTCTTCAGGGTGTCCTCACTGTCCTCTTTGGAGGTTTCGCCTTCCACGGACAGTACATCATCGCCACATACGGACTCAAGACTGCATTTATCATCGGACTCATCCTCCAGATCCTTGGCTGGGGTGCTCAGATCGCAGTCGGACACGCCATCTTTGAGAGTGAGCTCTCTCTCCAACTCATCCCATTCTGACTCGTCCATCAGAGAGGAGACCCGCCATCACCGACTCCCTCTTCCAAGCTTTCGTCTCTCCTTACTTCATGGCCGCTGAGAACATGTTCGCCCTCGGTAATGTCATCTCAACATTCACATTCTTGCATATCATCTGATGTTCCATCACAGGTTACAAGCCTGAGCTGGCCAAGAGGATCGACGACAGAACCGAAGAGCTTCTGAAGGAGTACAGAGCATCGTTGAAGAAGGCCAACTAAATAAACATCGACGCATCTAATCACACATTGTCTTCTCAGATAGACCATCATCATCATCACGTCCTCTTTATAAGAAGGGGTTGTAAGGTTGCTGCTGTGTCTGCTGCTGTGGTTGCGTCTGTTGTGCCGGAGAACTGAAGGGGTTCGTGCTGGTGAAGGTGGGCTGCTGCTGCTGCTGTTGCTGCTGTGAGTAGCCACCATTGTTGAACGCAGGAGCGAAGGAGGGTTGATTGTAAGATCCCTGCTGCTGTTGAGAATAAGCAGGCTGCTGATGTTGTTGGGAGTAGACAGGCTGCTGCTGCTGTTGAGAGTAGACAGACTGCTGCTGTTGAGAGTAGACAGGCTGCTGCTGCTGCTGAGAATATGCGAGTTGCAGAGGTTGAGACGGTTGCTGTTGCGGNCATCGCCACATACGGACTCAAGACTGCCTTTATCATCGGACTCATCCTCCAGATCCTTGGCTGGGGTGCTCAGATCGCAGTTGGACATGCCATCTTTGAGAGTGAGCTCCCTCTCCATATCATCCCATTCTGACTCGTCCATCAGAGAGGAGACCCGCCATCACCGACTCCCTCTTCCAAGCTTTCGTCTCTCCTTACTTCATGGCCGCTGAGAACATGTTCGCCCTCGGTAATGTCATCTCAACATTCTTGCATATCATCTGATGTTCCATCACAGGTTACAAGCCTGAGCTGGCCAAGAGGATCGACGACAGAACCGAAGAGCTTCTGAAGGAGTACAGAGCATCGTTGAAGAAGGCCAACTAAATAAACATCGACGCATCTCTTCTCAGATAGACCATCATCATCACGTCCTCTTTATAAGAAGGGGTTGTAAGGTTGCTGCTGTGTCTGCTGCTGTGGTTGCGTCTGTTGTGCTGGAGAACTGAAGGGGTTCGTGCTGGTGAAGGCGGGCTGCTGCTGTTGCTGCTGTGAGTAGCCACCATTGTTGAACGCAGGAGCGAAGGAGGGTTGATTGTAAGAACCCTGCTGCTGTTGAGAATAAGCAGGCTGCTGATGTTGTTGGGAGTAGACAGGCTGCTGCTGCTGTTGAGAGTAGACAGACTGCTGCTGTTGAGAGTAGACAGGCTGCTGCTGCTGCTGAGAATATGCGAGTTGCAGAGGTTGAGACGGTTGCTGTTGCGGCGGCTGCTGGAAAGTGGACTGCGATGCGTAACCTTGTGCGTATCCTTGCTGTTGTCCGAAATTGTCAAAGTAGCCGTTGCCCTGATTCGAGCTGGCCGCAAAACCAGCGTTGGTGTTGCTTGAGAAGCCTCCGGTGCTGGCTGTGGATGTGGTCGTCTGCTGCATGATCATCTCGATCTGCTTCTTCTTGCTGAGGTAGTCCTGCTGCTGGTTGGCGGTATTCTGGGGGAATGGATCGAAAGAAGGAGTGCTGCTGTTGTACGTGTTGCCTCCAAAGGGGTTCGAGCCAAATCCATCGAGAGGTGTCTGTTGTGATGATGAGAAACAATAAAATAGAATAAAATGTATCGATGTGTGATGAAATGAGGGAAGATAAAGACCGACCGAGAAGAAGTCGTTGACGTTGCCAGAACCACTGGGTGACCCTGCAAACTGATTCTGAGGCACGTAATTGAATTGTGCCTGAGATTGAGAGGTGGGAGGATATTTAGTGTTTCCAGGCTTGTCGTAATTGGCAAGAGACTCTTCATCATCAGAGTCTTCGGAATCTTGACCGGCCGGCTCTGACTCGTTCTGAACGTAGTTGAAATCTGAACGATTCAGCGAACGATGATGTGCGATGATGTCATCACCGTCCATGTGTTGTGCTTTCGTAAAGTTGGAGATGATGTCGTGAGGACCTTTCTTTCTACCGGCTGGTGGACCTCCACTGTCTAATTCCTCGATGTACTTCTCTAAAGCGTCTACGAGTGTCTTGGGTGCCTGCGAGTGCGTCAGATAGGAAGGTCATCGTCATGACGGTCATGAGCGAGACGTCTCCGTATGATATCGTGGATGGATACTCACGGATTGTAGTTTGGGTAGGGAAGATTGAGTGAAACGTTTCGACATTTCAAAGAATTGGATCATACCATCGGTCTCTTTAGAGAAGAGCTTGTAGATCTCGATGCACTTGAGAGCCTCTGGTTTGTCCATGTTGAAATAAAATTCTGTCGGTGTCAATTTTCCGGATTTCTCCGGGACTCACCCAACAGGATGATGATGCCGTCGTTCAAAGATCGATAGAGGGGAAAACTGTCTTTCAACAGCATGTTGAAGGCAGAGATGGTGATACTGTTGTTGATGTATTCCTTGGCTCCCTACAACGACATCATCATCCGTATGGAAAATGATATGACGATCATCACGCCACGACTCACTCTCGTGTTTAAGAGGGCGTTCAACTGACTCTGAAGTCGGGGCAATTTCTCGAGGCACTCCATGGCACTGAAAGCTTTGACACTCTCGGGTCGCTTCTCTACTTCGACTCCGACCAGTTTAAAGAGGAGGACCTTCTCTTCTAAATATTGTGAATATTTTCTAATGAAGATAGACTGGTTGTGGGCCTCAGGAGAGGAGTTGTCCGAAAACTTTCGAATGTTGAAGATGGATGATTTGTAACGTAGCTCAGAGATGAAAGCACCGTTACCATCTCTGAGAATCCTGTGGAATACGCAGAGAGTCTTAAGGACGACCTAGGATAATGATGTCAGATGGTGACGCGATTTCGAAAAGGTGAAAGATGGAGTGCTTACGATCCAGTCTGTAACATCCATTCGTTTTGCCAGCTGATGAATCAATTCGGGCACTCTATGAGCATCGTGAGAGTAGGCAAGTAATCCTGCGATTCATTCAGCATGTCGTTTCGTTTTCTCCTCTCTCGAACTCACTTCTCACATGCTTCTCCTTTGGTTGTTTCGTGTTGTGTCTAGTGGCTTTGATGACATGCTTCTCTAGGCCTGAAAAGCCTGATTTGACGATGTTACCTCTATCTGCTAATTTGCCCTTCAACTTCGACATGATGTCTAAATGGTTGGCACCCTCACGATGCGGCAGTTAGTCCTCTGGGTAAGACGTCTTGATAGGTAGAACTTTCAAAGATAATTCGAACCTGAAGAAATGAGAATTTTTGTATATCGGAAACAACACAGACACAGCCGCAGCTGACCTCTAAACATGCCCAAGTCAAAGAAGAACAAAGTCGGTGAGTGCAGGAGAACATGTGTTGGATCGTCAGGCTTCAGAGGATGATGTGATGATGATGATCTGCAGTCCACACGTCCAAGACAGAATCGAAGGGAAAGGAGAAGAAGAAGGAGCTCGTAGAAGACATCCAGAAGCAATTGGAAAAGTTTGAGTTCGCATACATCATCACCCCACACAACATGAGAAACACGTCCATCAAAGACGTTCGAACACAGTTCCCCGATTCGAGGTGAACATCCTTTCTGTCAGAGATGTCTCATCGTCCACAGATTCTTCTTTGGAAAGAACAGAATCATGCAACGTGCTCTCGGTACATCCGCAGAGGACGAATACAAAGAGGGTCTGCACAAGTTGTCCGAGGTGATCCATTCAACCCATCTTCTCCATTCTCATCTCTCCTTAGCACCTCACCGGTGACAGCGGTCTCTTCTTAACCAACGACAAAGACACGAAAGTCTTACAGTGAGTAACACATCCCATCATCCAATCACGACGACCATCTTTCCGACACACATTAGGTTTTTCAAAGACTTCAAGCAGAAGGATTACGCCCGCGCCGGTTTCATCGCCACCGAGACCGTTGTCATCCCGGAGGGACCTCTCAAGTTCGAACATCCGATGGAGCCCATGCTGCGTGAGCAGCTGAGGATGCCAACTGCCCTCAAGCAGGGAGTCATCCATCTCCTGGCTGATTTCGAGGTGTGCACGGAAGGCAACGAGCTCACACCCGAGCAAGGAAGGATTTTGGTGAGACATCGAATCAGATGAAGTCGATGAGAATGACTGACCTTATGGACAGAAACTGTTTGAGAAGAAGATGTCAGAGTTTTACATCGACGTTGAATGCGTGTGGAGAAAGACTGATGGCAAGTTCAAGAAGCTCTCTTCATAAAGAATTTGAGAAGGTGTTGTTGTCTTCTCTTGTGACCTGCATCCTTGTGTAAGGTGCTCCTCACTCTGTTCAAGATCGTGAAATGTCATCCATTTTGGATGGTATGAAGGCATACATCTGTATTCTGACTCTCACGGCAGAACATCTGGATTTCGGCTCAGCAGATGGAGCTCATTTTGAGGCCGATCATGGAAAAATCGAAAACAGCGATGATGCCGGTCCATCCGTAGTTGTAGCTGTTGGCGGCCAATTTGGATGGGCTCATCGCTTCTGGAATGAGAAGCTGATGCATGACGGGCCGGGGTGGACTAAAATTGACAAACTGTCACTTTGCAGCAAACCGATGCATCTTTCAGATCGAAGATGCTGAACAACCAACGACTACGTATATTGATCGCTATAAGCAGGTGGGGGATTGAGGTAGAGTTGATGGTTGAAAGACACAGCATCTTCCTATTCTTTGTGGTCATAACTTCCTGGAGCAGCCTGGGGCACAGTGATTGCGCCGTTGTATGTCCAACTTTAGATGTGGCTCTCAGACCCAAGATACCAGCCGCATATCTTCCCCCACCGACACCTAATTACGTGCATTACGTATATCTCACGAACAGTCCAAAGTATCTGAACTATAAGCAATGGTTGGGCATTTCTAGCTGTCGCATCTTGAATCCAGAGAGAGTGTATCTTCACGTAACCCACGAACCGAAAGGATATTGGTACGAGAGGATCAAAGAGATCTTTGGAAATCGACTTACATTGGTTAAAGTAGAGATGTTCGATCAGGTGATTGGATGCATCATCAATCGATTCACACAAGGAAAGATCTTTGGACAAGCCATCAGTCACATGGCTCATAAATCTGACGTCGTTCGGTTGAAAGCGCTACTCGAGTATGGAGGCATCTACTTTGACACCGACGTCGTTGTCTTTAAAGACTTACGTCTACCTCAATACAATCTAAACATCAACAATTACTCCACCGTGTTAGGCGCCCAAGCTTACGTGTGTCCATCACATAATCGTGATCACATCAGACGACTGATCCACGCGCAGTCAGGCGATAATCCAGGTAGAACAAATTGGGATCAGATGCAGTTGTGGGGAATATGTAACGCCTTCATCATGGCAGCACCCAACGCCCCGTTCATTCAAGAGTGAGTCGAAGCGATAGACACGACCCTTCTCATCTTCTCTAGATGGTTCAACCTCTATCGAACCTTCAATAAGCGTCTCTGGGATTTTCACAGCGTCAAATTGCCTCTGTGAGTCCTTTTTATTCTATTTTATTTCGATTTCAATCAACTGACTATCGTTCGTCTACAAGACGTGCATAGAGATGATGATGATGAGTGACGATGCTGATCGATGAAGGAAATTAGTCAGAGAGGGAAGACAAGGCGTCCTCATGTTGGGACCTGAAGCCATGTTTTGGCCTCTGTGGGATGTTGCAAGCATAGAATACGTACACTTGAAGGACGACTTTCAATTCAACCACAGCCGCCAATACGGTTATCACGTGAGCCGTTTTGAAATTTGAATTTGGCGCTCAAATATGGTAGCTGTGGAGGTACACGCCGACACCAATGACGCCGAACGCAGTTTGGACGACACCAGACAACAAGATGACATCGATCATACGATTACAGAGGATGATATTCACGAGAGAAGAGGTGATCGTCGGCCACACCTGCATCTCATCGTCTATAGAGTTCATCACCACACGATCGACCACATCATTCATCTTCATAAATGTCACGCAGATCATCACAATCATCTTCACGACATCGTCATTATCATCAACAAGATGAGATCACGAGACTGATTACATGCAGGAGACGCGATGGATACAAGGGGGCATGGCCTCAACTGAAGATCCAAACCCTCCAAACGAACCATATGTTCCAGAAGACACCTTTGATTTGGAAGACGGTTTCCTTTATTGAATCGAATCTATTTTGACTATGAGAGAAGCATGTCGCTTCTTTATCATCCAAAGATCGTCACATATCCCATCGTGATGCAAATAAAATGCAAGGCTTCCCATCTTCATCTGTTTCAGCTCGTCATCCAATGGGCTGTATGAATAGTCTCCGTCGCTGTCGCTGTCGCTGTTCACAAGAATCGAGGCCGGACTATTAATTTCCAGATTTAATTAATTCTATGGTATTGTGCTACCTTAATTATTCCATACAGTCAGTCCAACAGAAGTGACGACACTGGTCATCAAAGCGAAGATGTTGAACAACCAGCGGCAACGTATAATGATCGCTGTTGTCAGTGGGTGAGTAAAATGAGATGGAGATCGAATTAAGAGATTCTCAGCATATTCATCTTCTTTGTTGCTGTAACGTCTTGGAAGGGTATGGTTCGAAACGATTGTACTTCTCTGTGCCCCACCTTAGATGTGAATCTCAAACCAAAGATATCAGAAACACCCAACTATGTTCATTACATCTCCCTCACGAGTAAACCCAAGTTCTTGAATTATGAACAATTCCTTGGTATCTCAAGCAGCCGCATTTTGAATCCAGAGAGAGTGTACCTCCACGTATGGAATGAACCCACAGGATACTGGTACGAGAGGCTCAAAGAGATCTTCGGAGAACGTTTCATATTGAACAAAGTCGAGCCATTCGATCAGGTGATTCGATGATTTCGTCAGGCATTTCGAAACGATTGACGTGAGAAAGATCTTTGGACAAGCCGTCAGACACCCCGCTCACAAAGCAGACGTTCTTCGGCTGAAAGCCTTACTCGATTACGGAGGCATTTACTTTGACACGGACGTCGTCGTCCTCAAAGACTTCCGCTTACCCCAATACAATTTAAGCGTTAGTAATTACAACGTCGTAGTCGGTGGTCAAGCCTATGTGAGTGAAGATGTGAAATGATTCACACGATCATGCATTATCATTCGATGTCTGATCTCGTGAGAAGACTACGAACAACATATCGAGAACAGACTGGGATACGATGCAGCTGTGGGGAATCTGCAATGCATTCATCAGCGCTGGACCCAACTCCCCGTTCATCCAAGAGTGAGTCGAAGCGATCGACACGACTTCCTTCTAAACCTTCGAGGTGGTACAACCTCTACAAAGCGTTCAACAAGAAACACTGGGACTTTCACAGCATCAAACTGCCCCTGTGTGTCATCCTCTCCTCCTCTCCTCTTTCATCCCATATCTCATATCTCATCTCATCATCTCATATCATCTCATCAACTCATCTCATCAACTCATCTCATCAACTCATCTCATCAACTCATCTCATCAACTCATCCCATCAACTCATCCCATATCTCATCTCATCATGTCATCATCTCATCATCGACATAGAAAGCTGTATCGACAGAATCACCCCGAGGTCCTCCTCTTGGGTCCAGAGGCATGGTTCTGGCCGTTGTGGGACGGTGCAGGCACTGAGACAGTTCATCTGAAAGACACTTTTCAATTCAACCACAGCAGACAGTACGGATATCACGTGAGTCACATCGATTTTGAAATTTGAACTTGGCGCGCTCACATCGCGAACAGATGTGGGGATCTCATCCGGTGGCGATGACGCCAGACAAAGTCTGGAACACGCCGGATGATAAGATGACATCGATCATACGATTACAGAGGATGATATTCACGAAAGAAGAGGTGATGTCATCGTCAATCATCATCATCATCTTAGAGATGGTGCGTGATGGATGATGGAGGCTGATGAGATGTGCAGGAGAAGAAGTGGATAGAAGGAGGAAAAGCTCCGTCGGAAGATAAGAATGCAGAGGGGGAGCCAAACACGAACGATGGGTTCGACACCGATGATGGATTTATGTTTTGAATACACGTCTGTGATGACACTCTATGTTCTTTTCGGGTGTGTCTCTGTCGTGGTATGATCACCATCGACCGAATCTCGTCGTCGATGGAGGATCAGATCATGATAATTTGATCTTCTATCTTTCAATTCAATGAATGGTGGACGATGTCAGCAGAGTGCTATGCTGATCCCATCCTGCAGAGGCACATTCACAGGCTCCAGCGTTAACCTCCCGCCCAACGGAAAAATTCACATAGTCATGACTCTGATGTTGCCAGAGATATCAGCGACTAACTGATATAGAACAGATACTACACTTGATCTTAGCTTAGAAAGCCGAGAAGATGATCTGAATGTTAGGACTTCAGCAACGTGATGTGAGTGGAGGCTGCATGGATTGTGGGGGGTGGTGTAGAAAAGGTACAGAATGTTCGTCCATAGAAGAGCTGAATCATTATTGTCGTTGATTTTAGAGAAAGGATGACATCAAAGGTTTGCAGAATACAATCACGAGTGTTCGTATTGGCAGATAAAATGACCACACCCTCTTGAGGTATCAATCACAGACAAGTGTGCCGAGTTCGACGAACATGTATACGTGCAGCAGAGGCTCAGAGATCTGTCAATGATGACACGCTCGTCTGGTTGTTTTTCAGATCATTGAAAATTGTAACACGAAGCAGAAAAGTCAATGATCGAACGATGGAAGAGGCTTGCGGTGTGCCTCCTATTGGCAGCACTTCTGTCTCATACAAATGCAACACCAGCCAATCGCGGAAAACGATTACCCTCAATGTCCACTCATCTGAAACCAACAGACAGAGCTGAAGATTCCGCGAGAATCGAATCCTCAACGCTTGTGATTGGAACAGTTGATGGACTGATCATTGGACTCGATCCTGCTACTGGTGACGAGAAATGGACAACTGACATTGGAAGACCATTATTTTCGAGATATGGGCAATATGCTGATGGATCAGTCCTCTTACCTTCAACGGGTGAGAATTGTTGTAATCACACACACCGCATATCGCTGCGACTCGAACGTCACACCTAGAGACTTCCTTTTGTGGTTCTTCAATACAATCCATCAAGTTGAACATGAGGGAGCGAGCTAACATATCATTCAGACGATGATAGTGTCTATATCATGACGTGGCCGAAAGATAATAGCAGACAACCGACACAACCGACACAGTCACCTCGTTTATTGGTGAGTCGAACGTCTACGAGCGTCACCGACCATCATCAGAGGATCCCATTATCCGTAGAGGAGCTCGTCAAGCACTCACCCTACATCTCCAAAGACTCTTACATTTTCGGAAGTAAAGACACGAGAACCTTCGGCATCGATGTTCGAGACGGCAACATCTTCAAATCCATCACATCCACATGTGATTCGAATCTCATCACCTCAGAATTGAACGGCGACAGCGACACAAGCATCTGAAGAGGACATACAAGAGAAGGACAAGATATGGATCATGGCTCAATATTACACCATTAAGGCGTTGGATTTGCAGACACAGAAAGAGAGGTGATAGATGTTTCACCTCTTTACGTGTTCATGTCTTGGGTCAGGTGGAACGTCAGCGCGGGAGAATATTATTCCTCGAGCTCCTTCTCTATTTTGGGATCGGAGATGATCAACGGTGAGCATCATCATCATCGATGTCACATCGCGATGATCACCGTCTCGGTTACGTCTTCATTCTGCACCGTAACACTCGACATCACCATCCGTCATCCACATGATCCGATCGCGATCCATCCCACGCACAATCATCCGATCGTGATCATCTCCAGATCCCTCACTCATCCTCGTGCCCGATCGCAACGGAAGAATCTACTGTTTCTCTTCAGACGAACAGACTAGACAAGTTCATCACAAGTGGAAATACGCGCCTCCATCTACTGTCATATCAGCCTATTTATCCGGTCGCGGCCCGGTACTACTGAGGAACAATCGCAGATCTGCGACTCTGCCGCGATCGAATGAGAAGGATCAACACGTGGTCATAGGTCAGACGAAGGATGGGTACGGATCTTGCGATTTCGTCATCACGTGATGATCATCATTACATCATCACCATCACCATCATCATCATCATCATCATCATCATGACTCAATCTCAGCGATGCATTCGCTTGGAACACCATCCACCTCGAAGAGTTCGACGGCATCAGTCACCTCACAGATGGCCTGGGTAAGACGCCACATTTAGATGCACAGATATCCGTCCCTTTTCTTCACCAGAGAGAGAAGCAGGTGGTCACACTTCCTTATCCTGAAGATGAAACGACATCTCTCGTATTGACGGGCACTCCATCTACAACGCCGGTCTTCGATGGGGCCATGAGACTGAGGGTGGGAGGGGGGAGTGGCGCGTTGTAGATTGACGGAGGTAGGTGGAACACGATTCGGTGGAGGAATATCTGGGAGTGGAGCTGGTGTCGATTGGTCCGAAGACGATGACAGGTCAGAAGAGTGTCTCATCTACATCTGTATATCATCATCTCATGTTTAAAATACATGAATATTATTTTATTCTTTTCTCTGACAATTTTCCAGCGAGGGAAAATCATGTGAGAGATCAAAATCCGAGTAAAATGGGCACCCTCGATTTATTTTCCCTCGTGTGGAGGGAATCCAGCTGGCCCATACGTACCGTACTCCTCGGAATCCTTCCTTGGTCATTCATCACCCCCTTTATCTACCTGTACAAGTGGCTGAGAAAACTGAGAGAAAAGTCAAAGGTAGAGGAAGAGGAACCCAGCAAAGGCAAAGAAGGCACCACAACAGAAGACAAGTCATCCACTCCTCCACCGGAGGTGAAACCAGAGGTGGCTCGTTGTATATCGACATGCGTAACTCGAATTCTCATAGACATTTCAGCCGATTCTCAATCGCAAAGAGATGAATCGATTGGAGAAAGAAATGAGAAAGAAGAAGAAATCAGTAGAAGAAGAAACAGAAGAGAAACCCGACGAGCCAGTCAAGATCGGACAATTCACCGTAACCGACAAAGTCTTAGGCCTGGGACACTCTGGGACAGTGGTATACGAGGGCTCCTTGCGGAACAAGAAGGGTGAGGTCACGTGACCACGATAGAGCTGATAGAGGATAGTGGCTGTAAAGAGGATGCTGAGAATGTTTTACGAGGGAGCGTTCCACGAGATGACCCTGCTGCTCGAAATCGATCACCCCAACATCGTCAGATATCTCGGGATGTGAGTCGTGATGTCGCACGTCGTTGTAGATGAATGATTCTGGGTAGAGAGGAAGATGATTCTTTTGTTTACATCGCTCTGACGCATTGTAAATGCTCTCTGTACGAATGGATGTCAGCTACTGGTGAGAAAATTCGAGGAAAATTCGAGGAAAAAGATGTGAAACTCTGCAGATGCGTCACCACCACAGACATCGAGCGTGAAGAAGGACATGTTGACGCAGGTGAGAAATAAAATAAAATAAAACATCTGACGGAATCTAGATATGTCGTGGGATAGAACACATCCATTCACTCAACATCGGTGAGACAATATCCTCTTTATTCCTTCGACTTTTATTTCCTTTTATTCTTCTCACACTCCCAGTCCACCAAGACCTCAAACCACAGAACGTCCTCATCGATTCGAAAAACCAGTGAGTTCTCCACGAAATTTCCACCGATTCACCCCATCAGAGTTCGCATCACAGACATGGGCTGTTCCATTCAAATGAAACTCGACCAGAGCTCTTTCACTGCAAATCCTCTCGATGGCAGCCAAGGATGGCAGGCACCCGAAGTCCTTCAAGTCAAAATCAAATCAAACCTCGTGAAGAAGAACGTGAAGGCCAGGGGAAGTAAGAAGTGTGATATCTTCTCGTTGGGTTGTCTCTTCCATTACGTCATCACGGGTGGGCGCGACATCGACGATGTGAATCGCATCGAGTTGATGTGACGATAGGAAATCATCCGTTCGGTGAAACGTTCCACAGGGAGTCCAACATCGTCAAGGTGATGATTCGTGTGGTCACGTGACCTGAAATGGATAGGGAAATTTCAGTGAAATTCCGTTGGAAGAAGGGATGGAGTGCAATCAGTTGGTGAAGTGGATGATTCAGTATGACCCAATCGATCGACCTACGGTGGAGGAAGTGATGATGCATCCCTACTTTTGGTCTGATACGAAGAGGTTGACCTTCTTCAAAGTGAGTCATCACATCGATATCATGCACATCGATATCACATCAAGATCAAATCAAGATCAAATCCATCGACGTTTCGAGTCATCACGTCACATCACCAAATCCGTCCTCCATCACATAAACATCGTCGATGCATCCATCACATCACTGATTCACATCAGGATGCCTCCGATCGATTCGAAGTGGAGAAGCCGACGAGTCCGATGGTGTTGGAATTGGAAAACTACAAAGAGGCAGTCATGCAGTCCAATTGGAAAGCTGCGGTGGACCCACTTTTCCTCGAAAACCTGGGAGAAAAATACCGGAAATATACCACAGACGCCATCCGCTGCCTCCTGCGAGTCATACGTAACAAGATCCATCACTACTACGGTGAGAAATCTCGGTGAAATTTCATCTGAAACCCTCCAGATCTACCAGAGGACGTGAGGGAACTACTGGGACCTCTCCCTTCTGGTTTTCTTCGATATTTCACCATTCGATTTCCCAAATTGATGTGGGTCACCTACTCGGTGTTGAAGAATCACTGCAGAGAAGAACCACACTTGAGAGAATACTTTACGTGATAAAATGGATCCACGCAGGCTGCCATCTTCTTTGAAAGGAGACGTGGTGTGATGGAGACGTGAAACGTTACGATACGATCCCCCATTGCAGTACAGACATCGCCTATGTTGGATTAAATTAGGTAACTCGTTTGGAATTGGATCGTGGGTGGTATAATGGGTGTGATCGTAACTGTCAGAGGTTTGTTCTGCGCGATATTGAAAGTACTCATGGTCGCAGTGCACGGAATCATCGTCGCATGATTATTTTTATCCTTATCCTTTACAAGATACCGAGCCCGTATGATCATTCCATTAGTGACTTCGTCTCAATCGACGGGGGGCAGTGAAGAGGGTAGCTTCCAAAGGGATCTTGGTGAGATGCCAAAGAGGTCGTAAGCCAATATGCTCTTGATCAGATTCGATGGAGGAGTTCTTTAGATAATTGTTGACTAGATGAGATTTGTTGTAAGGAACGAATTCGAGGCGGAATCAGATGAAGACAATGTTGAATCAGTCTGACGATGCAAAGGATATCAGCCGTATGCGATCGTGGTGTGGCGTTTTCGCGGATTCGACTGTAAGATCGAAGAGTTTGAAAGAAATCGGTGTTCATCGGTTCGCATTTGAATTGTATGATGTGTTCTGGATGCTTTATGATGTCTACAAGCCAATTCATCCACACAAGATGCGTCTCACAATGGTAATCCTCTCAACTGTGGCGAGCTCATCGCACATCACAACACCACCTCACAACATCACATCACAACATAATATCACAACATCACATCACAACATGATCACATCACATGACGAAATGATCACAGTGGAAGAAGAGATCTATTCTACCCTGTTTCTCTCTTTCTCCGACAGCCCAATCCCAAATCAAATAAATAAATCCCTCATTCGAACGCCTTCTTCTTCTTAAACAACGACCATCCCTGTCTTCTCATCAGCTCTCATCATCACCATCGTCATCACGATCATCACGATCATCATCATCATCATGCATATCTCACCCTCTTCTTTCTCGGTGAATTGAGAGAGTTCTCTGATGCCACCCTTCCAGCGTGATCGTCTAAGAACTCGAGGAAGGACATGTCCGGTCCCGCCTGCTCTACCGGTATCTGTGATGCCTCCACAGACATCGATCGATGCATCCGATTGACGATGTCGTCTTCACTGTCACATCCACTGCCGCTGCCGCGGCTGAGACGGAGGGATGATTGTGTGTTCTTCTTTCGGAGGGGGGAGCGGGCGGTGACCTCACGGGATAGAACGGCTGATGGGTGTCATCGACGATGTGGTGTTGATGTGATGTAGATTTGATATGATGTTGATGTGATATTGATGTCATGATGTCATGTTGATGTCATGTCGATGTGATGATGTGATGATGTGATGTTGATGTCACGATGTGATACTGATGTTGATGTGATGTTGGTGTATGTACATCATCCACTCACTCGTCGTAGTATTTCTCCTCATTGGAGTGAAATTAGAAGGCAGGACGGGAACAGATAGAGACAGTGTCGGTGTGTCATACTGTGGGGAGCTCGGTGGATTGAAATATTCCGGTGATGTGATGGACTCGCGGCTGTTCCCGCTCGGAACCTTCCGGCTCATCCTAATTCTCCGTAAATATCCGGTCGCATTCAAATGAAACCACTCACCTCTTCGAGATGGTCTGCAGCCTGAACGAGTCCCTTGAACCTGAAATTCGTGAGAAATTTCGATTCGCAAGAAAATTGTGAGAAAACTCGACTCGGAAGAGAATCGTGAGAAATTTCGACTCGTGAGAAATTTGACAGAAATTTCGATTCGATCGTGTAGGTGAATAGAAGGAGGGCTCACTATCAGTGGTGAAGGTGATGGTGCTGTTGTTAAGCATGGCTCCGTTGTTCTCTGATAAGGCGGCCATTCTGTACAATTCGTTGTTGTCTAGTATGACAGGTAGATTGATCAACATCAGTTTCAACTTGCTATCCTCTTCAAATGGATACCCCACTTGTCCATACGATTGCACCTGTCCTCTTTTTCAATATTTTTTCTTTTCTTTTTCTTTCCCTCTTCTATTTTTTTCGTTTTTCTCTGTCTCTTTTTTTTCTCGAAATAAAAATATATTTCACATTTCGAAGAGAAAGAAGAGATGATGACACACCTGAGAGAAAGCGGAGGCCAGCATGGCCATCTTCTCAAAGTTGACCATTCCATTGGCTCTAAAGTTGTCGTTTCCGTCTTCAATGAAAGTGAGGTCCTTCAGTGTTACCGCTGTTCCAACTTCAGCACGACTTCACTTCCATCATGATGGTGATGAGAGATGACATGAGGTTCATGATGGTGATGAGAGATGTCATGAGGCTCACCGATGTAAGGGACGGCGGGCCGCTCGGCGGCCTTCAGAGCCTGTCTGTACGTCCTGAAATTTCCGATGGAAGTCAACAGGCTGGTCAACTCGGTCAAGTCATCCTTGTACTGGCTGGGCACTTCCTGCACTTGTAATCAATCTCGATGTCCCATCATCATCATCATCATGATCATCATCATCATCATCAATGTCTTCACCTGCCATGTCTTTGACATCTTCTGCACTGCTCCCAAATTCAATCCACCGATGATGCTCAGAGCCGAAGAAAAATTATTCATCTTGCGGCAGTTCTACACGTACGTTACGTCACGTCACAACGAGTACCTCACGTCTGCGATCTGTATGAATCTCTTGATGGTGGTCACCCTCCTGCGTAGATCTGGACACAGAACAATCTCCGTGGCAACCCAGTATGACATCTCATTGCTTCGTTGGATGAGCCGCGTCAGATTCGGAGCTTTCACTGAAGCATCTGATTTGCTCCACGCCTGGAAGGAGAGTTCCTTCGGTGTGACCTGACGTGGATGTCGGTGAAAACTCGATGAAAACTGGTGCACCTTCTGATGGTACTCGAAATCGATGAGGCAGAGTTGTTTGGCTACTTCTCCTGGTTTGAATTCGAGGAAAGAGATGTGACTCCCAGACGAGACGGTTGCATTCAGGGCCGGCTGAACCTGTTCTCATCAACTCTCGTTCGATGGCGATAGACATCATCGATGTGAATCGATCTAATCGTGATGGACCCCATCACATCGTCGATGAGAATACATCGATGCGAGTGCGGGAGATTGGATGTGATGACGTCACCTTCTGGTGGTACTTTGCGAAATTTTTGATCTGCTCGTCGATCAATTTCGATTGCTGCAATTTGAGGGCGGTGTGCCCCGCTTGCAATTTCGGCCAATCTGTGATATCTATAATCCATTGGATGAGAGCCTCCCCTGCACGCGTGAATGAGAGACGAGGGAGAATAAAATGAAATAAAATCGGACCTTGGAGGGGTCGGCTGGAACACCTGGGCAGCAGCCCGGCGAGTAGAGGTAGTGTCATGCCGTCCCACAGTGTGTTCAATTGTCTGATCGTCTCCTTTGTGATGTCTATGCAGCTCGCAGAATTTCGTTGCTGCGAAGACGGATGAGTCGATGTGCATGCGTGATGAAAATTTCATGATGCATCGGTCGATGTGTTAAGACGTTCTTGTCGATTGAAAGTCGAAAATATTTCACGATCAATCATAAAGGTTCGATTTTCAACACAGCATGATCATATGATGATGATGATGATGAAGGTGAGCCTCACGATCGATAAGAAGATCTGAGCCTCTAAATGCCACAGCAATTGAGTTGTCCACTGTCTCACTCGACTCTGAAAATGTTCGCTCGTGCTGGAGATGATCTACAACGCGTCAGACCTATTTTCCTCGAATTTTCTCGCCTGCTTGAGTAAGGATAAGAGCTCGTCGTACAACTTTGAATCTTCCTCGAAATCATAAAAGTGTGTCTTCACCCATGTGTCGATCACAGCGATGACACTGTCATCATCATCAGCCACGATGATGTAGACGATCTTCCATTCACCTCGATTGGTTGGCTCTCTCCGAGGCTAATTCTTCCGGTACGGTAGTGTCTGACGTGTTTTTGGCGTAGAATTCGGATAATCTCCTCATGACTTCCCTCGCGGGGGACGCACCGTCACCTTTCGAAGTGAAGTAGCGGTACGTGTAGAAAAATTGCTTCACGTATGGACTCGCTGGATCCATGATGAGATGGATGATCATCATGTCCATGGGCCTCACCGGTGAACGTGTGTTCGGAGCTGTTCTCCTTTGGAGGTAAGATGTGAACTTTTCCGAAACGTTTCGAAGTCAAGTTGAAGAAGAGCTCATCGACGAAGCCTCCCAAGATGACTTCGTCTCGTTCGACGACACCGACGAGAAGTCTATAGAAGATCATCCGACGCTGATAATGGATGATAATGGATGATAATCACCTGTCGCCATCCTCGAGTTGGGTCGTGTCATAGATTTGGGATGGAGTGGGTGAAGTTAAGACTCCCTCTTCCAAGCTTCTCGGGCGAGCGAATTCTTGGAATTCCATGCTCTTTCGTTTGATGTATGGAGGGATGTCGCTCAGACTGGACTGTTTGCTTACGGGCATCATGAAGATGGAAGAACCCAAATCATCCGGATCATCTTCTTTTGGCTCTGGAAGGACTGCATGCGAGATCAAACTCTGTTCATAATGAGAGAAAAAATCTCGATCACCCGTAGTAAATTCTTTTACGACTGCTCTCTTCGGATTCGTGCTTCTGATGGCAGCTCTTCTCTCTTTATGATGATTGGCTACGAAAAAGATCAGATGTCGATGATTAACTCCGACAAACCTTCGAATCTCTGTTTCATGTATTCTTCATCAGGCTCTTCCCATGTGTTCAACACTTCTTGACTTCGACTCCGAACTCTCATTTTCCTCGAACTCTTCGGACTGAGCGGTGCGAGAGGTGATAGAGGTTCGACCATCAATCTCAAGTGGGCCATATCAACACTCGATTTTACCAATGATATAGCCGAATTCGTCTGCCGTCCTCTATGAACGAACCGATTTTGCAGATGCATGTTGATACTCAACGGAGGGAGCTTAGACAGCGTTGGTGCCCCCTCCATGTCTGGAAATAAATACTAACTCAGTGGTTCAGAGCATCTACAATACTCATCTTTCGTGAGGTTGAAATATCACAGAACACTCTGCGTCCTGTCAGATTGCTCTGTGTACGACGCATCTTTCCGCAACCAACATGAGCACCACAGGAGGATATAGAAGAGAGACCGTGGAAGGGCAGAGAAACCCTCTTCAACGTGACTCGTGGCCGATCTGTTCTGCTGTGATTGACATTGGATGAAACTGATGAGTCGGTTACTCATTCGTCGGGACCTTCCAATGCATCCCAATGGACCTGTGCACCATCAGCGACTTGGTCGTGATCCTACTGGTGTTGTGGCAGTTGTTTGTGGACTCGATCAGACTTCGACGCCACTTCATGAACAAAAATTCCCAACGCATGAAAAATGAAGGGCCCGTTGTTTAGATGTCGGCTGTTTTTGCAGAGAACGAGAGCTTGTGGTTCCATCTGCGGATTCGTTTCATGCACTGGCTTCCCTTCTCGTCTCCTGCTTCCAAGAAAACATGCTTAAGGTGAACCATATCGGAGACGCTGGACGATGTACTCCCTCTCTTCCCTATTCAGATCGTAGCCCTCGAGCTGAGGTACACCTCCTTCACATGCTGACCCACGAGCAGTTAGAGGAGCCGCAGGGTCCATATCTCGACTGCCTATGTATCCGAACGTGAAGTTAACCGCTCAGTCTTCCCCCTGGTTTTCGTGACAGGGAGCAAGAGGTGAAAGATCATAGGATAGATTCTCCTGACGCCAATTGTTACGATACATCGGAAAGGTGGCCTATAGAGGGGGCTCGGGTGGCGAGCATTCATCATCACAACAGCAGCCACTCAGCCGTTGCTCTTATGCATCATGTCTGCACCGGACGATAGTCGCATCCGCATCATAGAGCTCGTCTCTCGAGGTGGAGTTGTTCAAGAGGATGTTGTCTGGGTGATTGAAGGAGATCAGGCTCATACGGGGATGTCTATAAAGGGTGGGACGAGACGAACAAATGTCTCGTGGCAGTGAAGCAGATCAAGAGGGGATTAGAACTGGTGGCTAATGAGGCAGAGGCTCTGTCTCGAATCGACCACGAAGGAGTGCCGCGGTTACATCTCTCCTCCCCAGAGATTCTCATAATGGAGTATGTGGAAGGACAGGATCTTCTGTCGTTGTTACAAAACCAATCGTTCGACGAGGGGAGGACGAGACACATCTTCCGGCAACTGTGCTCCATCGCACAACATTACATGGTGGGGAGATTTCGTGTTCGATTCTATTTTTCTGACTATCATGCAGTCCGCGGGCATCATCCACCACGATTTAAAATTAGAGAACGTGAGGAGCTCATCACTATCCATCCGTCTCGTCTAATGTATCATTCAGATCTTGATCGGTGACGGCGACAAAGTGACTCTCGTCGATTTTGGACTGTGTGAGCTCTACTCTCAGAGGCGACGCAGCAATCGGTTTCTGTCTAAACTTTTGCCGGGATACAAGAGCATGAAGTCAAATCAGTGGGGTGGCTCTCAACCGTATCGCTCACCGGAGCTCATCCGAAAGCGTCCAAAGTATAACGCCAACAAAGCGGAGGTCAGATCTTCACCCATCACAATCGCATGATCCTGATTTGAGAGGACAGGTTTGGGCTCTGGGGGTCATCCTCTACTGCATGACGTTTGGTGTCTTTCCATTCAGCGAGAGCGAGAGACAGGACTTCACTCAAGGCCTCAGCCGGCACCATCCCGATGTTCGCATCGTCAATGGACGATGCAGTCGAGAGCTCCAGTCTCTCATCCGGAAGATGTTAAGAGTCCCACCAGAAGATCGTATCACTGTGGACGAAGTGCTCGTTCATCCTTGGTTGTGCAAGGAGGATCTCGGTTTGGGAGAAATATAAATGTACATAGAGACAGAGGTCTGTTCTATTTTATTGTTTCATCTTTCGGTCGACTAAGCGAAAATCTGACGATGATGAGATTGGGTGATGCAGAGAGAAACTTCACCTTTCTCTTCTTCGTATAGGATCTGCGTGATCTGTGTCAGCAATCGACCTTCTTCATCGTCCGTGGAGTCTCCTCTTTGACTGATGTATTCTTCAATGCCTCTCAGTTTGTCCAAATACAATCTCTTCTCTAACGCTAAACCGAACAGCTGTCTGCGTATGAAATCTGGCTTAGCACTGTGTTGCTCGTTCATGCTGTGGAGAACCTTTAATTTCTGAGACCATTGAGCGATGGTGGTATTTGATTCACTGCGACGCGATCAGTCTTCTCGTGTGACGGGGAAGAGGATGTTGAAGCACCTAGCCGCCAGGGAGTCTAGCTCTCCGGTGACAACCGCTACTAGATCCCATATGTTCGCATCCTCCAAAGGTGAGGTCATAGGGGCTGCCTCTGCCGTTAATGATGATGAGATGCATCTGTTGTTGAGGCTCAAACATTTGGTCCACCCGAACTGAAAACACATCAGTCACACAACGTCATACGCGATCGAAACAACATGAGTTATTCAGGCTTTAAGATGACTTTTCGGTGCTATCCAATCACGGATAGACCCAACCTCCAACACGGTGGAAAGAGTGAGCATCTTCGTTTTGATTCCACGTGGCGGCACACTGAACTCCACTGACAGTCATTCTTCCTCCCTCTTCTTTGGACAAGATATGTGAGCTGACCATCATTCAATCCAAGCATTGATCGTTCATACAGCTCAATTACTCGTCCAATACCCTCTCATCTTCGAAATATCAAACGCTAATTTCCCTGACCT
The DNA here is from genome assembly GCA_003024175.1 of Planoprotostelium fungivorum. Taxonomy (NCBI): domain Eukaryota; phylum Evosea; class Variosea; order Cavosteliida; family Cavosteliaceae; genus Planoprotostelium; species Planoprotostelium fungivorum. Next base: position 64,696 of record MDYQ01000030.1, on the reverse strand, counting down.
CAAAGTTCACGGGTGAGCTATTGCATTTTGTCGTGCGTCGCTCATCTTGACATGATACAGAGGAGTTTTAGAGTTCATCGCGCAAGAGGGAAGAGTTGAGATGCCCGGCTGGGTGAGCCGTTCTGATCCGTCTGAATGCATCTCATTCCCACCATAGATGATGCAGAACCTCAGCATCGAACCTGGACAGTTTGTGAGAATCAGTACTGTCAATTTACCATTGGGTAAATTCGTCAAATTTCAACCACAGAGTAAGACTTTCCTGGACATATCAAATCCCAGAGCCGTGTGAGACATCCAACATCATCTTCCTTCTTCTTCATAATATCTCGTCTCATCTGATCCTTCTCATCTTCTATCCTTCTCATCTTCTATCCTTCTCATCTTCTATCTCTCTCATCTTCTATCTCTCTCATCTTCTATCCATCATCTCTCAATGATCTGCTGTCTTCACCTCCTCAACTTGACTCTCTCCTTACGTCTCACAGTTTGGAAGTCAAACTCCGTGATTACACAGCTCTGGGCTTAGGAGAGACCATCGTCGTAGAATATCTAAATCGCGACTATCCTCTGACTGTCCTCGAAATCAAGCCCACCGGACCCAATCTGCGCGCCATCTCCATCGGTGATGACACCATCAATCACATCTTCCATCATCTCACGAGCATCAGTGGAGACGGACCTCATCGTGGACTTTGCTCCACCGGCAGACATGCCGCAGGAAGAGACGTACGTGAAGAAGGAAGAGAAGAAAGAGGAGGACACTTCTGCTAGTAAACCAAAGACTCTGACGAAAGGAACCCACCGGTGAGTGAAGGTTTGTGTCCTTTGGATGACAATTTTTCAGGTTGGAGGCTGATGAAGAAGAGAAGCCAAAGTTCACCGCCTTCTCTGGTAGTGGTTACTCTCTGAAGAGTAAACCTACCAGTGGAACGAGCACGCCAGCCAAGAGCAACAGCAGACCGTCGAGCAGAGTGGAAGACTCTGATTCTGATTCGGATTCGGAGGAGGAGAAGAAGAAACCAAAGTTCGTCGCGTTTGGTGGTGTCGGACACTCACTCAAGCGACCGAAATAAAGACATGACTATGTCTGTGTTGAATCGTTTCACGTGAAATAAAATGAATAAAATGGATGTGATAGGATTTTATTTTCCAGAAGGGGAGTGGGAGAAGACAATTCACAGAATGAAAATCAAAGCCGAGAAGAGGTTCGGTCGCCTTGATGTGAAGACGATAATCATCTATTAAGATGATGGAGTGGAGCTCACTGCCGATCGACATGCATTGGGCTGTGCTGGAGACCATCCATCAAGAACAGATGAACTCGTGGAAGGCGATGAGATCGGTATGCCGCTCTTGGAGAGACCGAACTGACTCTTTCATGATTGAAAGGTGAATGAGTGATCTGCGTGCTAGTGGCCTAACAGTAACAGGTGCGCTGACCGCACCGCAAAGACTATGGAAGGTGCCCACCGCCGAGGACAAGAGGTGCCGTGTGAGACTGTTCTCCTCTGGCTGGTCCACGGCTGTAGAGATAGACGAGTCGACTACAAGTGATTACAACAGCATGGTGATGGTTCCTGAATCACCGCAGCACGAGATTTTTGTTCCAGCTTGCAGTGAAACACCGAAGCATCACTCTGGCGCAGAAACTACTCGACCACCCCTTCTTCGATCCATCATTAGTCAATCCGGTGACCGCATTGCTTAGTCACCCGGACATCTATCGCCTTCTCCTCAGAGACAACAGATGGTCTCTCCAGAAATCATCTGCACGAAAGATCTTCTTCATTGCCGCACAAAGGAGATACGAAGACGTCATATGCGATCTCGCCCAACGACAGATGATCCACATTTCTTGGGTGCAGCTGTGCCTCTCCGATCTTGTGAAGGGGCTGGAGATGTTTAAGTCCATCCGGTCTGTTTCGGGCTACGTGATGGAAGATTCTCATTTTCGCATTGCAACACAAGACGGAGTACCATCAGTCGTCCAATTCCTATTAGACGAAGAGGGATGCGACCCGGCCATGGAAGGCAACCTTCCGATCTGTTCGAACGATCCGAACATCGTGGACATGCTGCTCGATTACGAGGTCGACCCTTCCGTCAGAGACAACTATCCACTCGTCAATGCCGTAGCACGTGGAGCCATCTCATTAGTGGAGAGACTTTTGAGAGATGATAGAGTAGATCCGAACGCTGGAGCTCACGTCTGTGCGGACATCTGCATCGCCAAGATGTTGTTGGACAGAGAGGACTTTCATCGGAGGAGGGAACTCTTGGAGAGTTGCGTGAGAAGAGGGGGAGGGAGGGATATGATGGAGCTGTTCCTGGGTGACGGGAAGATGCATTGGAAGGCAGAAGATTGGGGACGCATCGTGTGGAAGGTAGCCGTCCATGAGGATGAAGAAGCTCTGGCCGTGTTAGCGAGAGAAACTTCCATGGCCTATGTCATCGCACATCACATTCGATCAGGAGGACGAATGATGCGCCTATAAACCGTGATTCGTGTCCCGTCATCTGTAAAATCGGCTGGTGAAGACACGCTGAGAAGCCATGTCTATCGACCCTGAAGAGGGTGTCAGCGTGCCTATACCGCTGTGCTGTCAAGATATACTGGAGGACACTTGAGGAGTAGAGTAGAGTCTTTTCGCTCCTGCTCAATCCCTTTCACCTTTATGCAATGATGATGGTCACCGTACCGAGAGGCTCCACGTTAATAGTTGTGACATTTTGACACGACGGAAGCTCCGCGTTGAGACAAATGACTGACAAGGAAAGGGCATCGAACTAAAATCGTTAACGTGATCGTGCACGGGTCTTACCGTAGAGTTGGAGACATACAACTGGGTCCTATGTAATGACGCTCAGCCTGCGAATTGCATCATAACACCGACGCAAGCGATGAAGAAGGTCAGTCTCTTCTTCACCCTCTTGCTCACTGTGGCGGCTGTGGTCTATGAGGCGGAAGATCATCATGTCTCTGGAGGAGCCGTGAAATCATCGTCTCACGTCCATCTTGCAACCGATGGAAGTCGAGTCACCTTCAGCATCAAAGTCGAAGAGGATGGAGACTATCAACTCACTCTCGGACATCAGAACACGTGATACATACATTGATTATCGTCTTCTAACCCAACATCAGAGAATCCTCGTCCGCAGATGTCTTCATCAACGGATACAAACAGAAGGAACTTTCGATCGTACCGAATGAGAAGCATACGACTCACGTGACCCTTCGAACCGGCAACAACCTCGTCGCCTTCGAAACCTCGAAAGACAATCCTTCCATCCGGTAGATCTACCCCTCTCATCCTCCTAATCTGATGTTGTCCTCCAGATTGGATCATATCATTGTCCCGAGATCTCTCTTCTACGCTTCCAGAGGTGCTGGCCTTCCTTATCAGACTTACGAAGCCGAAGACCAACAACACAACGGAAACATCATCGGTCCCGATCGAACCCCCCTCACCCTCGCCTCCGAGTGTTCCGGTCGCCGCGCCGTCCAGATTAGTAACGGCCAAACCATCTCATTCACTCTCAAGTGATACATTATCATTATCATCCACCATCACACGTGTTCAACTTCTCTCAGGCAACAATCGAATGGAGTCGTCGTTCGATACAGCATCCCCGACTCATCGAACGGTAACGGTCAGACCGCCTCCATCCAATTGACCGGCGATGGAGTCTCAGCCAACGTCACCCTCACCTCTAAATTCAGCTGGACCTACGGCGAATACCCATACTCGAACGATCCATCAAAGAAGAAGGCCCATCACTTCTTCGACGAAGTGAGGTACCTCTTCCCCTCGTCACTGTCCGCCGGATCAAAGGTGAGACCGTCTCAAACATTCGTGTCCACCCCCTCACACCCACCCAGGTCAAACTGACTTCGATGTCTGGCCTTATCATCACCGTTGACTTGTTGGAGTTTCATCAAGTGCCGGCACCCTACGCCAACTCTGATGAAGTCATCAGCGTCACCTCTTACGGAGCTGATGCCACTGGCCGTGCTGACTCCACCAACGCCATTCAAACCGCCCTCAATTCATACAAGGGAAAAGGAAAGAAAGGTGGGACGACTTAAGGCAGGTTGTAGATGAACGTTTCCAGGAATTTTTTTCCCGCCGGGAAGATTCAAGACGAACAAATTGTTTTACCTGAGCAATGTTATCATCGGAGGTGCTGGCCCCTGGTACTCCACCGTCTTCACTGACACCCCCGGTGGAGCTGGTTTCCCAGCGGTGAGCCCACTCCACCCTCTACGTACGTACGTTACGTAGACTGACGTGAATAGTACGGACCCAACGTGAGATTGTACGACTTTGCAATTTCGGGGGCGACCACGGTTCGAATCGACGCCACCGATGACAATGCCATCTGTGGAGAGAAAGCCAACGGTGGAGTGGCGCACAATATTTGGATAGAACACACGAAGGTGGGATGCTGGTTAAACGGACCCACGGACGGTTACCTCATCGAGAACGTCTACATCAGGTGATGTGTCTGTCGATGATGTCAGATGATCGAAAAATGATTTTATTTCATTTTAATGTTTACAGAAACACTTGGGCAGACGGTATCAACTTCCGAATGGGCGTAACCAACTCCATCGTCAGTTACTCTTCCATACGTAACACCGGTAAATCTCATCGACTTTTCTCTCCTCACACTCCACAGGTGACGACTGCATCGCCTCTTGGTCAGACGTAAAGAAGAACAACGGTAACATCTATAAATACAATTCGGTGCAGCTTCCCGCCCTGGCCAACACCCTCGCCATCTACGGTGGAGGCGACCACACAGCCTACGGCAACGAATTGTCCGACATTGTCGTGTCCGGAGGCTGCATTCACGTTGGTAACCGATTCGGTGCACAGCATCTGAGCGGCAACTTGAACTTTTACGACAACACACTCGTCAGATGCGGTTCGTCCAACTACAACCGGCCAGGTACGTAACTTTCCCTTGGAAGTTACGCTAACCCATCTGCAGGTCACAGTGGGGCCGTTTGGGTCTTCCCCGAGGAGGGTCCCATCAGTGGCGGCGTCACCATCTCATCGAGCGACATCATTGACTCTTACTCCGCTGCCGTTTCTATCTTCACCGGCACAGTCAACAACTTAAACTTCAACGACTTGAATGTCCAGGGTGGCCTCTACGTGCTCGAGCTGTCTGGCATCGCAGGTAGCTCCAACTTTAAGAACATCACGGCGACGGGGGTGAAGGTCGTTGGCACGGCTTCTTGTGTGGGAAACAAGTTCGCCGTGAATAAGAGTGGAGCCAATAAGGGATGGGATCAGACAAGCTGCCAGAACTTTTGATGATGGAGTATAAATCAGATGTCGTGTGATGATTCGTGATGTCATCAAGATGTGATAACACTCGTATGTTGAGAGAGTCTATTCCTTTCGATTGACTTTTGCATGCTCAATTGTTGTCGTGAGATGAAGTGGCGGAATAAAAGTTTAACGGTCATTTTTTGAATTTGATATCGAATTAAGAGTTTCCGATTGTAGCCGATCGTCTGTGTAGGGTGCGGATATTTTCGCAACTGAGGTTTCTCAAAAGAGTTAGAACCTCATCATCATGCCTCGAACGTACACCGTCGAGAAGGTCATTTCTCACCGCTATGAAGGACAAGGGAAGAACAAGGTGAACAATGTCAGAGATCGCATGTCGATTGATGAAGATATAGAAGGCGCTCTTCCAAGTCAAATGGCTGAATCATCCTCCTTCAGCGAATACGTGGGAACCGAAAGAGAATTTCGACAATCCAATAACATTGATCAATTATTGGAAGACAGTCTCCCGCGATGCACGAAACGCAACACCTACCACTGCATCAACAGTTGGCAATGCAGATGGTTCAGCAGTAGGAAAGAGAAAGAGAACACCATCCCGAATCGCTGTGGAATCGGCAGCATCAGATTTAGATTTCGTCGAAGCAGAGGTACCTTCGAAGAGGAAGAGTGAGCCACATTCTTTTTCTTGTGATGTGCATCTGATGTCATGCGAAGGTGTACCCAAGATCGTCTTCGATCCTTCACCGCAGAAGGCGCCGAAGCCGAGAAAGAAGTCTCGCACCACCGAGAAGCCATCTGTGGAGGTGAAACGTGAGCCGATGTCTAATTTAAATTTCGAAATTCTCATTTCAACAGAAAAGAGAGCACCTGTAACACGAGATGATGAGACGATCACAACAGATGAATCGGATGGAACACCCATCGAACACCAAACGAAAGAAGAGGGAGCTGATGACGAAGAAGAAGAACAAGTGTAAGATAACAGTGATGAAGATGCAACGTGTTGAAGCTGGGATAGGATGGAGAAAGTGGAAGAGAGTGAATACGAGAGATTAAGAAGGGAGAGGATGGAACAGAATCGTATGTATCTTCTTCAACTTGGTATTCCAAGTCTGGTGAGTCCATCACATCATCTAATCATCACACAATCACATCAAATCACACCATCACATCATCACATCAAGTCACATCATCACTTTCAATTGAAGACATCATGACTGTCTGTGATATCGAATTCATTGAGTTCACAGGCCGAGCCACCCAAACCAAAGAAGGAAAGACCTAAGGGACAGAAGAGAGAGAAATCAAATACACCCGCTCGTAGGAGTTCGAGGCTGTCGGGTGTCGCTCTACCAAGTGATCAACCGAACGAGATCCTCTTCAATGACCCCGTCGATTTAGACAAGGTACCCATCTCTTTCTTTCTCGAGCTAAATTCATCCTCTATTCATCATTTTTATTCTGAACGACCGTATTTTATTCACAATGTCTATCAGTTCATGAAACTCTTCATTCGTCGCATGCTTACGTATCGTACGTACACGTACAGATGACTCACCCTTTCAGTCTGATTTGCCTTCGAGGGAGGAGTTGAAGAGGTTCAATCGAGACAACCAGTTTATCAACGACGAAGTAGAACGTCTAAAGGGAGCCAGAGTCTACGACAAGATCAACGGAAAGACATGTCATCAGTGCAGGTGGATGTCTATATCACGGTCAGAGTGTCTGAAGCAGAGACAGACAGAAGACAATGGACGAGAAGACAAAGTGTATGAGTGAAGACGGAACGACAAATCACAAGTTCTGTGCCGTGTGTCTCTTGAATCGATACGGAGAGAGATTAGAAGAGGTGAGCATGCGATGTCGATGATGTGATGTTGATGCCGTGGGCAGGTCAACGCGAGAGACGATTGGGCCTGTCCCTTCTGTCGTGGTCTGTGCAACTGTTCATTCTGCAGACAGAAGAATGGAAAGGCGCCAACGGGTCAGTTGGCCACTTTTGTTCGATCTCTCGGTTTCAATTCAGTGTCCGAATACCTTCAAAAGAAGGACAAGAAGTTGACTTCAACTTCATAAAGACATGGTACAGCTGTGGTCGTTGTCATCATCTCCTGCATTTGAATTTCATCTTCCAAGCCGACACGTGTTTACAATGCTCAGGCCAAAACATTGGACCCCCACATCATATCACATCACAATCGGGAAGAGATGGTAGATGAGAGGTGAAGTTAAAGGAGGAGCGACCTGACGGGTACCAGCTCGACGGGAACATTGAAGAAGAGTAATCTCTACACGCGAACAGGAGATCGAGGTATGGGAGTCATACGGAGTGTGGAGGAGCTCATCTATCTCAGGCACGTCTTCTGTCTTTAGTGGGGAGAGGAAAGAGAAAGAAGATGCAGTTTTCGAAGCGTTGGGTGACATAGATGAGCTGTCAGCATCGTTGGGGTGGGACAATGCATGATAGGGAGTCGATTAAATTCGGTAGTATGGCGAGAGAACATTGTGAAGACGCTGGCCATCAGATCATGAATGAATACCTAGAACAGGTGTGAAATCATGATCAGGTGTGACGATGATTAAAAGTGATAGATACAATCAGTTCTGTTGGACATTGGATCTTGTGTAGCCACACTTCCAGGGGCATCACAAACCAAGTCGGGTGATTTAAATGAGATGAGTATGAGACATCGAACTGACACGACACAGAACGCACCAAGATCGATCCAGAATGTGTGTCGACCCTTGAGTCATGGACGGACTTGATCGACTCACAAGTGGCCCCACTGAAGGTGATTTGTGAATGGATGAATCACATCCGCGTTCTGATTTCATTCAGAACTTCATTTTACCATCGGGAGGCAAATCTAGCTGCAGCCTTCACATTGGTAGAACTGTCTGCAGGAGAGCTGAGAGACACACATGGATCGTGGTCCATCGATACGACATTGACGATCACGCCGCCATCTATCTCAACAGGTGACATGCTCTCTGTGAGTCTACATGTCTTCTCACACGATGAATAGACTGAGTGACTTCCTCTTTGCCTGTGCTAGATGGTGTTGCCAGCAAGAGAACCGCGTAGAAACTATCTATAAGAAGGGATCGGGCATGAAGAAGACATTACGATGAATACATGATGTCACAACTGTGTCTATCGTCTGTCTCTCTCGTTCTGAAGCCCTCCACACCAACTCCCTCCCATGTTTCCTGGCGCGGGCTTGTGCCATGATTAAGAGTGGCATCATGCTCGGAAGCGGCTCCAAATTCGTTTGAAATTTCCGGACGATATCTTCAACGGAGCCTCATTCTCACGCTCACCCGCAACACCAACACCCCACACACACACGATGACTAGCCACGTAACAGTTCACTCTTCCACAACCGAATCCCCAGTGATCACATTGGACGCATATGATATCGGAGAAGTCAAGAAGCAGATATGGAATAAGAAGGGTGTTCCCACCTTCCACCAGGTAATTTGAATAGGATCCATTGCATGCTGACGTACCGTCCAGCAAATCATGACACCCAAAGGAAGACACACAAGAAAAGATAAAGAGAGAGTCACGCCAGGAGAAGAACTCAACCTCTCTTATGTCGATGGAAAGGTTGGAAAGAAAGAGGAGAAGAAGGAGAAGTTGAAGAAGCGCCTGCAGGCTTGGAAGGTCATGTATTTCCGCCAGTAATCGAAGTTCTAAAGATTTAACACCGCCTCGAGTTACCATCACCGCCTTCATGTACGACCGCCTTCTATAAAATTTTCAGATTCATGATGTTCTCTCATATATGTGATGGGATAGATTGAAGGACAAACGTAAACAGGTTTTATATACATGATCCTTTATCGCTTTCAGCGCGCTGCCGTCGACTCCTTCAAATCGTTCTCGTATGAACATCCTTCTCTTCCCTCTTCAACGGTTCCATCAGCTTGACCCTCATTATCTTTCCATCGTCTTTCACACTGAGGATCTCTCCCTCCTTGCAGGCTCTAATGAGTTCATCGAGAGAGTCATAGTACGATCGTCTATCGGGCAGGAGCAGAATGAAGACTTGATCGTCCGAATGTCTATCCGTACGATGCAAGATACGGTAGTGTCTGGGCTTCTTCCCGATGACGACCGATAGAGCATAATCTCCCTCCGTGCTGGTGCTGTTCCTGACGACGAACGTTCCTTCATCTCGACCTCTTAACATCTCCGATGCGACCGATGGAGTCGTCTGGCCGAAAAACCATCTGAATGCAAGGTGAGAACGTTCTATCTTCTCAATCCACTCACGTCTCGAACGTAATAGAGTGGCGATGCTGCTTCTGCCTCCTGACGGTCGGCCGTGAGACAGAAGGAAATTGCATGTTGCGCGTGTCGATGTGTTCGATGGTCATCCGAAACTGCTGTCGCTTGGTAGCGTCCGTCTTACCAAAATTCATCGTTACTGTGAAGATCTGTGTCCATTCAGTGGTTCCCAAGCCAAGTTCCGTTCGTGTGAAGACGAAATTTTGTGTGAAACTGTCAATAGTATTGGTTCCTTTGGTGATGAGAGGGAGATATCGAAGGGTTCTCGATACGTTCGGTGTGGCGCTTCCAGTCTGACCACCCGGGAGACACGTTCGGCTTCTCGATGTGATGATGAGTGGACAGGATGGTCGAGGCACGATCCGATGGAAAGGGTTTGATGCACAGATGCTTCGGATGAAATGAGCATTGTGCTTCGATTAATATGTGTAGGTGTATACACTCGTGTGAATGTGCGTTTAAGAGGTGTATGTGTGTGTATTACTCGTGTGAATGTGTGTTTACCAGATATATTAAGACACATTCCGCTTGACATCCATCCGTCATCGGACGAGACATCATCACAAATCCATCTTCGAGCATCGATGGCGATGAAAGACATGGATAATTGTATTATCACTCCTCAATTGTGACTCAGAGCAGATTTCAACAGAGCGGCAAAGTTGGGGCTGCCCAATCCAGTGACAGCATCGTATCCAGGTTTGGCGGGAAATCCGTAATCACAGCACACCCACGGTAGCTCCGAGCAGCTGTTATCCCCCGTGACGATATCTACAACGAGTCACTCCCCCCTCATCACCACCCTCTCACCGTTGAAGTGGTCCGAGGAGAGTCCGTACAGCCAGGGGTTTAAGAAACCGAGAGGTCCCTTTCCTGCGTTCAATCGAGCGTCGTTCAGCAGAGTGATGAGACCGGCGATGACTGGAGCAGATGCAGATGTACCGTCTATAGGAGAGATCTCTTCATCTAAGATGACGACAAAGTTGTGGCCTATGGCTGAGATGTCTGGGTAGACTCTACCGGTGGTGTTGTAGAAGGAGGTTGGGATGTCGGTGATGTATTGGTTGTAGTTGTTCACGGCGGCTCGCTGGAGAGAATGAGATGAGATCGAGAGGAGCGTAGGGTGATTTAAATAAGGAGAGTGAGGAGAAATAGAGAATGTAAGAAGTGGAGAGAGAATAAGGAGAGAGGAGAAGCGGAGAGGAAGAAGGGAGATAAGAGAGAATGTAACAAGTAGAAGATAAGATGAGAGAAAGTTAGAGAAAAAGAGAAGATAAGGAATAGTATCGAAAATAAGAAGATAAGAGAAGGAAAGGTGGTAAAGACAAATAGACATAGAGTGTCTGAGGGAGGATCTACCTGGTAAGAAGGTCTGGGGAAGATGATGGAATATCCGCCACCAGAAGAGATTCTGCTTCCTGAAGAGGTGGATGAAGTTGTCTCTCCTACGTCGTTGCAAGGGAACTCGAACCCGGCAAAGTTTTCGGCGCAGACGGGTAGAGTCTAAATCCGTCAGTGATCGCGATCGTGATGGATGACGATCGAGAGACGATGTTTGATGATCGTGATGCGTTAACGGAGACGATCGTAACGGTGATCATCGGCATCACGATGATCGATGCGGTGATGATGATGATCTCGATCGATGCACTCGATGATGACAGAAGACCTACCTCAGTTGAAAAGAGAGTTGCCCCAACAGCCGTCACATAAGGAGAAGAAGCAGGGAACGAAGGTGTGAACGAAGTGCACTCTGTGAAGAGATTTCCGCCGAAAACTCCGTTGTCTCCAGAAGAGAAGAGAAGGGTGATACCTCTGACTCCCGCCTTCTTGAATTCTGTACGGGTGAGTCGATGGCTGGTTGTAGATGGATGCTCACCGGCGTTGACACGTAATACGTACTCTACGCTCAGGGTGTTCTCGTCATCACCGTAAGAGATGGAGTGAACGAGGGGGGCTGGATGGATTGAGAAATAAAAGACGGGGAAAATGATTTTAATTCGACTCACGATTGGCAGAGTTGAGGACATCAGTGATCCACTGCAAGAAGGGCTCCTGGCCTGAAGATCCATCAGACTACAACGAGCCAAACTCGACCTACCCTGGTAGAGACCTGGAAGAGACCAGAATGTGGTGGGAGATCCAACGGCCAACCCCATAATATATTCGATGTCTAACGTAGCTTCACCACCGGGGTTCGTCACGTTGTTCGGGCCGATAACCTGATTCAATCCATTTTAATATCCGTTAAAAAAGGTGAGAAAGATTCAGCGTGAGATATCTTGTTTGGAGAGAAGAAGAGGTGAAAAGTGGAACGTAATGTGAGAATTTGGATGAGAAGAGAGGATGAACTCACGGTGACGAGATCAGAAGTGTCGGGCAGTCCCATACTGTGTCGTGTCAGCTGACTGTGTTCGTCTACAACGGTGTAGTGATGACACTCACAGTCTGAAGAACTTCTTGAGGTCGGCGGGGTCGTAATATTGTCCGAGGAATTCGGCGACAGACTACAATCCATTAGAACATGCTCATCATACCATGATGATGTGATCACGATCATGATCAACATGATGATGATGATGATCAGTTTCAATCGTGATGGTTCGATTCGGATCACCTGTGTGCTGGCGGGGTTCGTCACTCTCAGGTTGGCGGGAACATTGTACAGTTCGAACAAGTTCTTGGGTGTGACGAATGTTGAAGTAGAGAAGCTGAGGGCTGAAGCGTTGCCCACGACAGACTGACTGTCATCGGAGAATTGAGACGTAACTAGGAGGTACGTAGGAAGATAGTTGGTCAAGCCCGGAAGATATACGGAACAATACACGGTTCCGCTGGGAAGGTTGTTCCTGGAATTGCTCTGCGTACAGCTGCGGTACGTCAGACGATGTCGTGATGTGGTGATTTCATATGAATGAAACGATGGGGCGGGCTGACTCACGCGGTGGAGTTGTTTTCGCAAGGAGAGCACTTGGCTTTGGTTACGGGTATATCGTATTCGATCTTCTTCTCTCCTCTTAATTCGACGGCTGTGACGTGAAAACCAGAGATGGTCACATCTGCATCTGCAGCGATCACCATCACGTGCCATGACTTCTTTAGAAGGTCTCTCACCGTTGTCGTCTTCTCCACAGAGTTGTTGGGCGTTCGTGGTGACTTGTCCATCTTTGCATCTGGGCAGGATGGTGGCTGATGCGATGCCATCGAGGGCGTTGACGTAGATAACAGCAGGAGAATTATCGTTGGGAAGGGCTGGGTGAAAGTCAACATGGGATGTGATGTGATATGGAATGGATGAGATGTCGCACATTCACGGGCGCGGGGGTGGAGAAGAGGGCTGGCATGAGTCATTCCCATCTTTTCGAAAGACTTTCTCCACTTCATGTCTGATGTCCATTGTCAATCGTGATGATTACATGAGATGGAGGGGACTCACTGGGTAGACGGAATCCAGAAACAAAGTCGATGAGAGAAGAGATCTCGTGAGGAACAGAGTAAGAGTTGGCCGCCTTAACGGCTCTTCTTCCAGTGGTGTGGATGTATGAAACGAAGGTCGTCTCCAGCATCCTCTCTGCTGCGGAATGAGAGAGAGTGACGTCGATGAAGTCCTTGGACTCGTGGAGGTGGATGTCTGTGGGAGAGGCACCCTGGGATCTGAGCCACTGAGTCACCTGCAAGATGGAATCGGATGTGGGGGCAACCAGATCGATGACTTGCTCTCTGGTCAAGTATCTTCCTGTGGATCCGAATTAGAGGATCACACAATCTTGATATGGATGATTGGTGATTCCATACCGTATTGAGGAGAAGTGGGGTCAGAGACTTGGGTGAGGATGAGATCGAGTTTCTCCATGTTCCTCTGCTTCAGGGCAATGGTCAAAGTGAGTGGTGCATCTCCACCTGAATAACATCAGCTCTCGTTCCTCGATCGAGATAGCATCACCGTCTCTCTTTTGGGTGGCAGACCAACCTTCAGGGACGTGATGGACATTCTCTAATGTGACCCTTCTACCAGCAAGGGCGGTGGCGATCAGGGCGAGTAATAGCAAGAGGAGTGGCTGTGCTCTTGCCATGGTGCTGAATTGTGATGGTCACAGCCGAATTGTTTTTTTGAAGTCTGGGACTGTCGTGATTTCTTGCGATGACGAGATCACATTTACATACTTCACACAGCAAGAATGGCGGCACAAGCTCTGTCTTTCGAACTATGACAGTGATATCGGTTCACATTCTAATCACTGTACATCGATGGATGAGCAGGTGATTTGGTTTTTCTGGTTGGTGTCCATGCATTTGGATCACTAATTTTTTTGTTGTGCATATTCCAGTGGTCGGGAGAGAAGTGATCCATTCTCAATGCACCATTTGACTACCAACCAGAAAAACTGAATCAGGTGTCCACCAAGGATATTTAAAATGTATTTCTTTTCGGCAAAAAATTGTGATGCGTCGGCACAAAAGATGGAAGGGGTCAGTTCAGGCACGCTCATACTGGTGGTGACACTATCAGTGCTCATTATTACGACTACATGGAGATTATGGAAGGAGACACATGGAGCTTCTCAAATGGCAGATCAACCATCATCACCATACGATCCAGATCTACAGACGATGACATTAGAAATGGAAGATTCGAAAGGAAAATAGCGAATCTGAGCCGTTGTGTCCATAGAATCGCTGTAAGAGGAGCAGATGATGATAATCATAAATTTCTGTATATATCCAGGCTATTTACATCATCTGCACCGTCTAACCGCCCGAAATCAAATCACCCGTCTTCACTCATCTCGCCCATCGACGAAGAGCTGCACAGACACACGATCACAATCCAAATGAGACTTCTATCAGGTGATTTATCAAGCAACAAGGAGGTAGAACGTCTTAAGGACGTTTGGAGATGACACCAGAGGCCCTGCAGTTCCTGTTGCTGACGGATAGATCTCCGTTCTTCAACCAACAACGTCCATTACCACACGTGTTGAAGGCGAAAGCAGTGCAATCACTTCTCCTGGCACACTTGTCTTGACAATCTTTGGGGCTACGTGACGTCAGCGTGTGATGGACATCATGATGATCATCTCACTCGTTGGCCTTGAGAACAGCGATGTCGCCACCCGGAAGATCTCGGTCGTTGATGTCACCGTAAGGAGCATTGTAATTGTTATTGTTGTTGTTGTTGTTATTGTTATTGTTGTCATCAGAGCTGCAGCCGGTAGCAAGGTCTAATTCAGCACCGATGCCGAGACTGTTCTTTCCCTTAACAACTCTAAAGTAACCGTGTTCTCCCCAATCAGCACCCCAAGAGTTTCTGATGATCCGATCAGGCCACGAATGAGATCGCGATGGTGATGGCGATGATGATCAACTCACTTGACGACCCAACATTGAGCCGCTCTACCATTGCAATCGGTTGTCAGGGCAACAGCAGTCACGGCGTGGTTCTGATCGCTCGAGTAGCCCGCGTCGATGACGCCAGAGCGGTAGTTCTGAAGGACGTCTGCGTCTAAACACACGGACACGGCTCCCTTCTGCAACATGTTCTCCAATTGATCTTCTCCCTTGCCTGAGATCCTCTGCCCGACGTGAATTCTCTTCTGGGTAGAGTGACACGATCCATCACGTTGGGTGTATGGATAATCTGGTGGAGATGAGTCGGTCTCGATGGACGGTGATGTGACGGAAGATGAAGTGACCACCTCTTTCGAAAGACTGTCCATTCTTCTTGGCGTATTCGATGGCTTCTGATGGCCAGCCACCTCCGGGGTCGCACTTTCTGGACTCCATGCAGTCTTGGAACTGTTGCTCAGAGATGTCTGGGACGCTGCCGGTGGCGAGAGCCACGCACGTCTCGATCTGTCGATCATATCAGTGATGAGATGTGACATGATTCGATCACCGTGGCCGAAGCAGAGAAGGTCCAGCACGAGCCACACTGACCCTGATCTTTAACGGAACCGATCTTGCCTTGAGATCTCCAATCGATGAGCCCTCTCTTGGCTCTCTTTCCGGCGAAGTAGACAGAAGCTAGGATGAAGTCGTCGGTGTTGTTGGGGCGAGGTCCAGGAGGTAGACCCAAGTGCTTTTTGAACTCCTCTTTGGTTTCATCGGAGAACTGTTTCGAATCGTCAAGAGGTGATTGGAATGGTGGGATGATGGGCGACGGGATCTCATACCTTGTTGACTTCTTGTTCCCAGCCGACTTCACCATTCTTAAACCGTAAAGGCTCAGTTCGATGATGTCGATGGAGTCCTGCACCTTCAAGTTGTGCGCGGTACGTTCTACCTTGTTCTTCGCGAAAATGGCCAGGCGCTTGGCATACTCGACAGGGTTGTCGTAATGCTTCCCGTACATCTGAAGGAACTCCTTGAACTCCTCCTTTGTCTCGTGATCGATGAGGGCGGCAGACAGAGTCAGGCCGATGAGAAAGAGAAAGAACACACGCATGGTGTGACTACCTGCGTTCGTGAGAGAATGGTAGCGGTATAACCTCTAGATTTTCGAATATGTGAAGGAAACTTCTTACAAGTGTTGTCGCGTCACGGTAAGGCCTCTGAAGT
Source organism: Planoprotostelium fungivorum (assembly GCA_003024175.1). Classification (NCBI taxonomy): domain Eukaryota; phylum Evosea; class Variosea; order Cavosteliida; family Cavosteliaceae; genus Planoprotostelium; species Planoprotostelium fungivorum. Next base: position 48,534 of record MDYQ01000030.1, on the reverse strand, counting down.
TGTAAACCTTTGGCGTCGCACATCATACACCGAGCTCCACTGTCACCTGATGAGCGTAAACTCCGACGAAACCAGAAAGGGGAGGCACACACCTCTCGACGATGTCGAAATAGTTGTTGGCTCAATTCGTTGGTGAAAACTCTTGCGATGGTCATCATGATCAGTGTGGGTAAATAAAAGGAGTACTCTAGAAAGTGAAGGCTCGGTCAAGAGACAACGCACATCCGTACAAGTCGCTCATGTAACAACTGCGATGGATGGATCGATGATACAGATGATTGTTTTACTACTTGGCGTGAGAGTTGATGCAGAGAAGATGAGACATCACTTCTGATTCTATACTTTATTCACACTGTTCATGTTGATGTTGACGATCTTGGGTTTGTAATTTCCAGCTGGCAAGGGTAATGCAAGAGATGAGATCTCTCGATCGTTGTGGAAGATGTCGGGGTGTCTGGGTGCGCCAGGTATGGTGTCTGCGATGAACCCGCCACTGAAAGGTAATGCATTTCTGAAATAAAACAGAAGAACCATTCCGTGCATGCATTTAGAAGACACGTCCAAGATGGAGAACCAAAGATGTTCTCCATCGGTGGAGATGATGTGAGAGCCATCGGTCTGCATTTCGAATCAGCCATCGTGACATGCATAATCATCACCAGGCCCCATGCGATGGGATAGATGAGCCACAAGACGGCCAATCTCGTAGATTGGAAGGTGTAAGCTCTGTGCGTGTGGATGTTGAGATACCTTCTAAAGTGAAGCAGGAAGAAGTAGAAGACGGGGACGCCGGCCAGACATCCCATGGCGAACCATGTCCACCTGGGCGCGGCTCTCACAGAGAGACCTCCAAAGAGGCCACAGACGATCATGATCTCGTTCATAGCCAACATGAGACGGGTCAATGTGCTTCCTGCACCCGCCAGACTCGCTAGCTCGAAAAGGAGGAGGGGAGTTGTGATGGCCCAGTCGATGTACCGAGCGTAGTGGAAGCGTCTTCCATCCTCTTTACGCACATAACCCTGATCGAGGGCGATGCAGAGGTAAGAGGTGGCAGATATGACGGTGATGATGATGTAGATGGTGGAGAACTCTCTGATCTTCTCTGTGCGGGCTCTGATGAACGAAATAAAGAACGTGATGGAGGAGAAGATCATGAGGCCGAATGTGATCCACAAAACCGCATATCCTGGAGATGGCTTCAGACGATACGAAGGTGGAGTTTCTCACCGAAGGTGTTCGTGTTGTTAAATGAAGAAGTAGGATCGTAATTGGGACCCGGTGATATGACGGAACCACCCGTAGCTACAATAGCCTCTGCGTCCATCTTTCAACCGATCGAATGTCTATAATCTCAATGGGGGAGTCGAATCGTTTACGTTCGTGCCGTCGGTGGTGTCGGTGTGGTGAGGTTTTGCTTCCACTCCTCGGCGGTTGACTTTCAGACTCCCGAGGGCGGATTCTGCTGCATGTGCTCCTCATTTCACGGACAACTCAGACATCTCACCATCGCATGGTTTTCTCGGCCATATCTGTTCACAGAACTATTTTCTCGCGGGAGGAATAAAAGAGATTACAGTCTTTTATTCTTTTGCCTGCAGCGGATACAATTCCTCTCGGGATGGAATGGGCTTAGAAGAGAGCGTCTAAAAGCTTCTCCCACCAGCTGCGATGAACATACACCATCACATCGTCCGTCTTGTACTCTTTCGCCATGGACAGATCGATGTCCACGAGAGGAACCACCTGACATCACATCAGCTCATCTTGCATCTGAACGTTTGTCCTCTTTACCTTTGTCTTCATCACGTATTTGTATCCGAAATAGAGGACGACAAACAAGATGACGCCCGAGTAAGATGCAACAAAGGTGGCGCCTTCAAATGGATAGAAGGTGTCCCAGCCGTTAAAGAGGACGATGATGGTGAGGACTACGCCTGATATGTAGGCGGAATAAGGTTGAAAGGGGGATTTGTAAGGGAGTGTGTCACGGCTGATTAAGAGTCAGGTGATGTTGATGATGATGTGCTGAGAAATACTAATCGTTGGTGGTGACGAGACGTCAAATTTGATGATATTCGAGTGTATCGATGATTCACCTGATGTTCTTCGCCTTCAGACATTGATAGAACCTCACGTAGCTGATGCACACGACCACCCAACTGCCCAAACCCCCCACGGCCGTCACTTTGACGAACCATTGCAGGACAGAGGATCCGATATCGAACAGATTCATGTATGACATCAAGCTGATCAATATGGATCCAAGTAATGCTCTCAGTGGTAATCCCCTCGAGTTACACCTGAAATTACATCAGAAATAACAGAAACGTCAATGAAAATTCGTAAAGAAAGAAACTAGAGAAGAATTCTCAAATCGAAGAAAGAAGCAAAAGTTTTTTTCTAATTGTAAAAAGAGAAGAAAAGAAAATGTTTTTCTCACGGTTTGAGAAAGGCGGGAGCTTTACCCTCCAGGGCCAGGGCGTGTAGTACGCGTGATGAAGAGTACATGAAAGAATTTCCCGCCGAAAAAACGGCCGTGAAGATGACAGCGTTGATGATGGAAGGCATGCCCTTGATCTCGGCTCGATCTAAGAAGATGACGAAGGGACATCCTGCGACTCCTTTCTCTCCTCCAACGGCCTGATGAGGTCAATCGATGATGATGATGTGATGATGATATGATGATGTGATGATGATGATGATGTGATGACGATATGATGATGATATGATGATGTGACGATGATGATGTGATGGTGGATGTGATGATGTGATGACTGATGTGATGGATGGTGTCGATGATGTGATCCAACCATGATGTCGAGTAGTCTTATCCGATCATTCACGAACACATCGACGATGTGCTTACCGCGACGAGTAAGGGATCGTTGTAGGGGATGAGTAACCCGATGAGCAATATTCCCAGCATGTAGAAGATACCGATTCGAATGAAAACTCGCTTTACGGCCTTAGGAATGTTCCTGGCGGGATTCTCTGCCTCTGCCGCGGCGACGGCCACTAACTGATGACGATCAGTGATCGAGCTCATCTCATCAACTCAAGATCCATGATCGCCATCACGATCGAAGATCATGATCGATGATCAACGATCGAAGATGGTGATCGTCGATCAGCGATCCAAGATCATGACCGTCGATGGTGATGTCGATCCAGGTGTCACCATCTCATGACACTCACTTCTGTTCCTATGAAAGAGAATCCAGCTTGAATGAAGCAAGCCCACACACCGAGAAATTTACCAAAGGAGCCGTCTGTGATGTGCGGTGCTAAAACTCCCGGATCATTCCAATACCGAAACCCGACGAGATCGTGGGTGGGCCCACCTGGGAAGATCAATCACAACGTTTCATTCGAATATAACCCACCACCGAACACGAGGATGATTCCTGTCATGAGAAGGCAGACGAGAGCGATGACCTGTCCAACGTGAGAACTTGAGAAGGTTCTAAAGATGAAGCACCTTGATGATGGACAGCCAGAATTCGATTTCACCGTAGGCGCTGGTGCCGATGAAGTTGATGGCCCAGAACATGAGGAGTAAGAGGGTAGTCCAAAAGAAGAGATTTAAATTGGGAAGCCAATAAGAGATGACGACAGTGGCGGCAGTTACCTAAAGGATGAGATGAGATCGGATGTTGTAGATGGAAGATGTTGTTGATGTGTCGATCTTACCTCTAAAGGTACGATCATCGCTGTTCCATACCAATAATTCCAACCAGTCGTGAAGCCTTGAGAATGAGTCAAATGGGCCTTGGCACGATATGATTCTCACCCAAAGCTGGGTCGACAAAGCGAGTGGCGTAATTCGTGAAGCCACCTGACCTTCTTTCAGATTGTATTTCTCGATGGGTTATAGACATCACCTGGTACAGGTAAAAATGCGCACATCTCCCCCAGAGCCGTCGTGACACTAAATGTGACCATAGACATGACACCAAATCCAATGAGAGCGCCGAGAGGTCCACCCATAGCCAATGCAAATCCACTTCCTAAGAAGAGACCGGTACCAATCGTTCCTCCAATGGCGATCATGGACACGTGTCTGGCCTTCAGAGTCCTGTGCAACGTTCCTCCTTGAGGATTTGGACCATCTTCGGTGATATCGATGCTGTTGATATCATCTGAGGTAGAGTTGAAATCTTCCAATGGAATCGGTGGCGAATGTGTTCGCTCGCGTGCCGACATGATGATGATGTGCAACGGTGTGGATGCGATTGTGTGCGAATGATCCGAAACTTGTGAAGTCCCATACGCTTCCAGGCCAAAATTCTCGCAAATATCGAATCACTATGAATAGAGCACGCGTATGCAGCGTAGGAGGTGTCGCACCAGGCGGGATAGCTACAGCTCTGAAATTGTAGAAGACGTTCACGATTTTCGATTTCTCACGGGATTGACGATGATGACACCCGAGATGACAAACCGTTGTGAAACGCGACTAAAATATGGAACTGCAATCGACCTCATCATCGGCCAGCCTTTAAGCTTAAGTCAAACAGTTGCCCCTTACGTCGTAGCTTATGAACACAATAGTTATAGGGGAACACACACAGCTGTTCGTTATCGTCAGAACTTACAAACGATGTCCTGTGTGTTAAAAAACCGTCACAACTATGTCACGTCAAGAAAGGCGACACGACCTTTCGATCGATAGAAGTTGCGGCCGTTTGTGCATTCTATCCGTGCAGGTCTTCCGCACACAAGCATGAGGCAGTCCAAACTCCTCTTGTTGGCTCTCGTTGGTGCCGTCTTCGCGACCGCCAGCTGTCCTCCACCTCTTCAATCGTGTGGAGATGCATGCTACCTGGACAGTCTCTATTGCTGCCCCAATGGTGCCTTGGTCCAGAAGCAGTTCTGTAATGGTAACAACAACAACAACGGCGGAGGTGATAGCACCGAGTATGGAACCATCGAGCAGGGTGACAGATGGGGAGGAGACATCGCTCAGACCACTGCATCCAGGTGAAATGCACACATCACCATCCGATGTCTCTAATCGGAACCAGTGCGAAGGATTGCCAGAAGAAATGCTTCGACAACAGCCAATGCAAAGTCTGGTCTTTCGAGTCGTGCGTCACGAAGAACTGCTATCTGAAGGCAGATAATGCAAATTCTCTGTCGAGCGTCCCATGCATTGCATCCGGAAGCATCAAGCGAAACGGAGGAGGAGACAGAAAGGGACAGTATGGACCCATCGAAATGGCCGATCGTCCTGGATCTGATATCTCCAATGGAGTCACATCTGCGGGCAGGTGCACACACATCATCTTCACACATCTCGTTGATTCATCGACAGCCCGGAAGATTGTCAAGCCAAGTGCTTCCAACGATCCGACTGCAATGCGGTGAGTCCATCTTCCACAAAGTCCATCGACTGACCACGTCAACAGTGGGCCTTCGACACTTGTGGAAACAACTGTTGGTTGAAGAACGGTAACCCCTCCAAGGGAAGCCCCAACAGCTGCAGAGCCAGTGGCATCATCACGGCCAATCGTGGTGGAGGTAACGGAGGTAACGATGGAGGCGGCGGCTCTGCCAACGGCAAGGCAGACTTCACAGTCATCAACAGTTGTGGTGTTCCCGTGAGTCATGATGCACCCGATTTTATTCTATTTTATTTCTTTTCGCGGATTTATTCTTATTCCCTTCAGTTGTTCATGGAAGCCAGAATGGGAGGTCAAGGCAGCCCTCTGCCCGGTCAATCAGGTACCACCAGAAAGTGAGTCGGATTCTATTTGGCTGGTTGTAGTAGTCCGACATTCCGAAGGTTGCCCGCCGGCGGAAAGTTGGAATACAACATCCCGAACGAGGGAGCGGAAGGAACGCGATTCTGGGCCAAGTATGGATGTGATGAAAGCGGCAGAAACTGTCTCATCGGAGATTCCATGCAGTACTGGCCCCAACCTCCCGGAGGTGAAACATGATGGACGATCCATCATCATGATCATCATCGTCTGTCGTCTCACGATCATCATGATGATCCGTCGACATCGCGAACACCGATCATCACATCCATCCCACCCTATCTCTTCACCATCTCCATCATGATGATGACATCACGATGATGACATCATCGCAGGCTGTCCTGACGGTGGCTGTCACATTCCGATCGATTCTCTCTTCGAGGCAACTTGGGGCTGCAAACCAGGCACTCCCTGCAGCCAGAAGAATCCCACTACATGGTGGGATACCTCTCAGGTGAGAAGATATCTCGTAAGACGTCTCACCGTGTGAAAGGTAGACGGCTGGACGATTCCATACAAAGTCCTCCTCTTTGGAGACACTGGAAGATGCGACTGCGATGTCGGCAACTGTAAAAATCTCACGGTACGTTTTTATCTTCCATTTTCATTTTTCTTATCTTCTCATTTTTTTTCTCTTCTCAATCTTTTCTCTCTTTTACAACTTGACGTACTGTACGTCGGACATGTCAATCTGATATTCAATAGTCCGTCGACGGCTCCCGCTTGGATTTGAGAAAATGCCCGACCAACGAGGACGCCTCGTGGAACGGAAGATTTCCCGCCTTCAACGGGAAGAGCATGAACAATTTGGACTTGAGATACATCAAGAACAACATGGTACTGGGATGCATGTCGCCCTGCAAAAAATTAACGTACGGAGCTCCGTTCGGTTACGGTTTCAACGAGGGAACGCGTGAGTTAGAAATTTGAAATTCGAAAAGGGCGGGAAATGACGAGCGACAGTTCCTTCTCTGTACATGTGCTGCCCCACCCCCGATCCACAGTGAGACATCTGGCTCGTTGTAGTTTCTGAAATTTCCAGGAATTGCCGGGTCGAGCAGGGATGCATCGGTCCACACGACTGTAGAGCTGGTCCCATCGAAGACACTCAATTCGTGAAGGCAGTGCACGCCATGGCCCCAGGCATCTACTCGTACTCTTACGGTGAGTCAGTCAGAGGAGACGATGAGACTCATGCGGATCAGATGATGGTGTTGGACTTCACGCCTGCCCCGCTGGAGTCGTCAAATATCAGGTGAAGAGGAGAGGAGAGGTGGAATTCTGATTTCGATTGTAGATGGAGTTCTGTCCCGCCGGTAGCACCCCTTATCCTCTCAAGTTGTAAGACTAGTAATAAATCTTGATTGATATAACGTACAATGAATTCAACTTCCGACGATCACTCGCCCCCGTGCGGAATTACCCAATCGGCTTTCAGGACGATCAGAATGAACAAAATCCCAGTGCATTCAATTTCTTCCAATTCGGTTGATCAGGTATACGAAACGTTTCCTCGCGGCAGTCGATGTGACGAAAATGCGTCGACCGGAGTACAACGCTGCTCAACGGAGTTCGAAAAGTCAGTGTGATCAATACCAACTCCGCTAAGCCCCTGCAAAGTGTTTCAACCGGAGAATGCGTCAAGATCAGCAAGCTCCACACGTTGGGTGTCCACTATTTCAGTCATTTCGACGCGATTCCGGAGATTTCAGCTCAATCCTCCAACGATGGGAAGTGATTGCGAGATCTCTGCGTATTCCCTTCATGTGACGCAAATCCGGAGCAAACGTTCATTTTAAGATTGTCAGCTCACCCACACCATGCCTCTCCTCAGCTTCGACTTGTACAGCATCGCGTCTCACCAGAAGACCATCACCAAGAGGGCCATCGTCAACGGAAAGAGGAAGATTGCCGTCGAAGCACTCAGGAGACACACGAAAAGAATCAGAGACATGATGATACCCGCCACACCAATATCGGATGTCGGTCTTCAGCTATCGGCTTTGGAGACGATATCCATTCACAGCCTGGTCTGCTCAGAGAATGGGATCGAATGATCAAGGATAGAGATTAGTGGAGACATTGATATCTCAGCAAGGACGCTGATGGAGACCAAGACCCTCGAAATGAAAGGAGGAGGAGCGAAGAAAGACACGAACGAATGATTCGTCGATGACGATATAAAGACGGTTTATTTATAACGGCTACTTTTAAGGTTATTCTAACGTCTAAGCAACACTGCACGATGGTATAAGTTAGACCTCTCGCACATACTCACATTCTGAATGTATTGGTGAACAACGTCAGGCTCCTGTACTGGAGAATGTGTTCAGTCATCATCTCGTGAAGTATATAGAGGTTTCCTCAGATGATATTGCAGCTGTACGTGCTGTGGCGAAGGAGAAGAGAATACGAGAAGAGTGTCAGCCATGTTGCAATGAGTAACACCTGTGAACGACACAGTTCTTGATGATGTTCGAGATAAATTTGACGAGCCCAAGTCAACGATACACATGTGATCTTTGTATTCAATTGTACGACATAACGTGCACTTCCTCTCCCACTCTGATCTCAGTCCACCCCTTCACCACCACCTGCAAGTGCTGCTGGTTCTTGAAGCATTCAAAGTACCTCGGAGCTCGAGCGCTCGCCTTCGACAGAGAGTAAGAAGAGTCCGGGTCCTGCTTCACCAGAGCCAACGGACCACAGATGATGCCCCACTTTGACGTGGATACCTCGCTCTACGTCAGCTCTACGATTCGATCCTTCACGTGTTTCACTTCATAGATGGCCGGCATGTCTTCTCTGATCAACTTGTCCATCGTTCCAGCCCTCGATGCAAAGAAGACGACGCCTCGAATGCGATCCATCCAAATGTCTTTCGTCACTCTCAGGTGCAATTTACCATCCTGACTGTAGATCTTGAACGGCAGTGTGGACGGCAGTGAGATGAGGTACCACTGATAGACCTACACGATGAGTTCGATGCGTACGGTACGCATGAGCCCACCTCCGCTAGGAAGGACTTTGGATCTTGCACGGCACAGGAAGGAAACTGAGACGTGCCCGGATTCAGTGACAATATCTCACTGAACTGATCACGCGACAACGCCTCGTACGACTGCATCATGTCTCTCCTCTCTTCATCTTCCAGCAAGTGACACTTGAACCAATTCCACACCAAGAGGTGCTGCATGAAATCCGTCGTGTCTGCACCAGACTCGTACATCTGTTCGAGTCAGAAGGAAGTAAGACGTCGAATGATATGAGAGTAGATATCGCTCACTCTCTTGCACACTTGATAATCATTGCCACGATCAATTGACGTCGTTGTGTTGGGTGGTTCGTTCTTCTCTGCGATTCTCTTCGGCTCGACGGTGACGGGTGGCTGATGCGATTGAGAAGAGAGGAGAGTGAGCAACTCACTTTTGCTCTTTTCACTTCCTCCTTCTTCGTGGTTGGTGATTTCGTTGGAGTAGGTTGTGACTTCGCTGGTGATTGAGTAGCAGTCGATTGTGCTTTCGCACTCGATTTGGTCTCTTCTCTTTTTCTAGGCATCCTCTCTCTCGTCTGCCTTGCGTCAGATACTTAGAAAAATGACACAATAGATGGTTTCTTGTTTTGCTCCTCACTCGTTCAACTGGTTTCATTCTCGCCAGATTGGCACTCAATCGTTTGGCCATCCTCAGCTCATCATCATCGTCTTCTTCTTCATCTCCAGAGTCATCGTCGGAGCTGTCCCTGTCTTCTTCTCTCCTCTCTCTACCACTCATGAACCCGATGTCTTTCAGCTGTTTCAATTTCTCTGCTGGAACTCTTCCTTGCCGATAGGCTTGTTTCAAATTGCTCAGCCACGTCTTGAAGTAAGTGTCCGCTTCAAATTGTCTCGCACGGCTGAGTTCAAATGTGCCGCCGGACACTCGCCCCAGCTCGATGAGCCTGATGTAAGAATTTTCCCAGTCTGAGTTCTTCTTCACTTGCTTCCAATCGAAATGCATGCTGGAGAGTGCATCTTCTATATCGGATGAGATGGTGCCGAGTTGGCGCGATCGAACGACAGAGTTGACCCATCGGATGATGTCTTCGTCCTTTTTGAAATCGAGTTTTGGAAATGTCTCATCGTCTCTTGTGAGTGAGTGAAGACGGGCAATCATGGTCCTCCAATCGGTCGTCTGATTGACCTCGCGAGGTCGATGTCGCACTTCTTTCGAAGAGGAAGAAGGAGATGGTTTGGAGGGTCTCGGTTTCTCTCGATCTCTTTCGCCTCTGATCTGATTGGCACTCAAGATCTCCAATTCGTTGACCTATAGATGATGCATCAGACGGGGATAGGTGAGTGGATAGAGTGCACCTGTTGAGATAGTTCTTGTCTTCTCCTCTTCACTCGATCGATCTCGTCTTTCAACCACAAGATCTGTCACTTGTGAGTGATCGAACAGGGACACATTGTCGAACACCTCGCCCTCAGCTCTGCTGATCTCGTTTCGAAGGAGGAGCCCTCTATCGTTGCCAGCGAGTTTCTGTTTCTTCGTGTTTGGTTCGCAGCCGGTCGACTGAACCATCACTCGGGTATCAGCCATAATGTGAGATGGATCACTGAATGTAATCACAACCACGGCGCTGCTCTACGTTGTTCGATAGAGAGGGTGTCTCTGCGAAAGTCTCTGTCTTTGATGCGTTGATGATTCGGTTGCGTGTGGCCGAAAATATTTCGAAGATCAGATGACACGACATCCAATGTACCCGACGTTGGTTCTCCGAAGCGAGAGGAGAAGCTCTGGTCGCGTATGGTAAGAACTTCTCGGTCGCATATTCATCTGATCTCTGTTCCTTCCTTTGCTTCAGAAGTTGGAAGCCATTCGATACAACACAGAGCATGAGAACACTTTCAGAGGCCAAGTTCACAGAATCGCACGCATAGATACAAAATCCCTCATATCCCTACGCATCATCCGTTCCAAACCCACGATCGACAAGTGCTCATTACAAATCTTTAGAAACCCATTCTCATCCGATAATTGGTGATCTCCTGCAACGTGACGCCATCGTGTGTCCAGTTTCCAGAGCTCGTTCGCTTTTCCATCCTCTTCTTATACTTGAGCTGCATCCCCAGATTGGTGGAGCTTCCACCCGGGCAATGAAAGATCTCTGCACATCGACATCAGATGGATGTCAAATGAGATCGCAGACGGATGTTCGACTCGAGATGGAGACGAGCTCACCTTCTAAATCGCACGAGTTGACCGATGGAAAGATGGAGTCTGGATCAGCAAACTGCTGCTCGAATAGAGCATCTTGTAGACCTTTTCCATACGCCCAAGATGGAACGCAGCCCCCCTTGTCTTCTTCATCATCCGATTCCGACTCTGAGCAACTACTTCTCATCAGACACCATCTCCATCTCGCATCATCACCTGGACATGTACTCGGACATGACGTAGCTCTTCTGAAGCGATAGAACCTCGGCTCTCTCCTTGCTGCTCTCCTCGATGTGCTTCGACATATCGTAGAGGTGTCTGAGATAGAGCTCTTTAGAAGGTTGACCGGTGAAGCCTTGGTAGTCTCTCGTATCTTTCCATCCAATGTCTTTCAGCTTGCCCAGCAGCTGTGAGAATTCTTCTACCAGCAGCATGGGCTTCAGCTTGCAGAGATATTCTTTCGTCAGGATGTTGTACGTGGTCGAAGTTCCGTCGAAATCTACGGGGGTGAACACTGGTTTTAGGGTTTCATTTCACCTTGTACGGCCTTCGAGAAGCGTTTGAGGCAGTCGGTGATCTTTTGGACGCGGATTCTGTAGAGGTGACCCTGTATGGGTGACCGAACGAGAGATGGTGGCTTCTGCTGGACTCGAATGGGTGAGAACAAGGGAGGAGGCATCAAGTCCAAGTCTTTCTTCTCGTTCTGTGGAGGGGTCAGACGTGTCATGAAGGTGACGAGTGAAAGTCATCATGATGATCATGAAGGTGATGAAAGTGATGATCGTGAAGGTGATGAGGGGTCAGACGTGTCATGAAGGTGATGAGTGAAAGTCATCAGGTTCATGATCCTCTCACCTCCTTCAGTCTAGGTCTGAAAGTGGGTACTTTCGGTTGAGCCCTCTCCTTGGCCGACGACACCGTCACGCCCGTCACTCTGACAGGTGGCACGGTGTTAGACGTAGATTTGACAGGTGGCACGGTCGTTGTAGATGGCTTGAAGGTGGGAATCTTTGCAGTGTCTAAATCTCTCTGTGGAGCAGCTGTGGTGGTTGGCTTGGTGGTCACGGGCTTGGTCGTTGTGGCAGTCGGTTTCGTGTTGTTTTTGGGTATCTACAACGATGGTCATCCTTTTGATGAGAAAAAGAATAAATAGAAATAAAATCACCATGATCTTGCTGACGTATTTCATCTCGGGTGCCGTTACGTCCGTCTTGACTTTTCGTGGGGGAGTCGTTGGCTCTCTGTCCATTTCGTCAATCTACAACCTGCCGTGAAGAGACTCACGGTTGGCTCTCCACGATGGTGGGCGGCGTGCTAACTCCATCGACTTCAACGCTCAATTCGATCGATCGGACCATTTGAACTTCCTCATGTTCTTCATCGCGCTCTTCGATGACTCTATCATCGATCATCATGGCCATCTGATGACGTCATTCAAAGTCGTCTCTGAGACATTCACCTCCTCGCGAACGTCTTCCACTGGATCCTCCATCTCGTCCACCAATGGTCCCTCCATCTCTTCTGCAGGTGGTTCCTCCATACTGTGGAATTCGAGGTCATCGTCAAACTCATCGTCTCTCATCATGTCCCTCTCGATGTCCTCTAAACCGACCGCCACTTCTGCTCCCGTCTGTGGATTTGAAATGACTTGGGCCAACCAAGGCGAGATCTTCGTGTGATTCGTGGAAAGAGGTAAGAGAGGCTGCGTGACGCTGGTGACCTCTTGAACGATTGGGCGGCCGCTGCAGATGTCTAAGAGTTCGGCGTTAGCCAGTCTCTGTTGCTGCATCTCCATAACTTCTCTGGCCAACTTGGCTTCAAAGTCGGACTCTTCGATGGAACAGAGGCTGGTGTCCATTCTGAGAAGGGGTGAGGGGGAGGAAAGAATAAAATGAAATAAAATCGATTTCGGACTCACGTGGACTCGATCATCTCTCGGACATCAGCTTCGACTCTCCTCTGTTCTTCTTCTGCGAGTCGAAGCTTCTCTATCCTCTCTTCCTCTTCTCTTCTCTTCTCCTCCCTCAATCTCTCCTCTTCTAAAGCGGCCCTCTTGAACTCCGCCTCTCTCTTTCGCTCGGCGCTCCTCCTTCTCTCCTCTTGGTACCTCTTCTCCTCCTGTCTTTGAGCCTCGAGTCTTCTCATCTGAGATGATGAGTGACATGAACGAGGGGAACGATTTTACCTCTTCTCTCTTGAGTTCCTCGAATCTTGCCTCCTCTCTCTTCTTCTCTTCTCTCCTCTGCAGAGAGAGTCTCTTCTTTTCTTGTTGTTCCTCTCGCCTTCGTTTCTCTTCCCGCGCCATCTTCTCTTCCTCCCGTCTCTTTTCTTCTTCGACGGCCTTCATCTCAGCCCTCATCCTCTCCTCCATCTCTTGCTTCTCTTTCTCCATATTCTCCTTAACTTGTCTATCGGCTTCCTCTTTAGCCTGAGATGGGTCAACCACGAAAAACATGCAGATGATATAGACCTTGAGTTCGGTCAGAGTCTCTCTGAACCTCTTGGAGTTGAGTCGAGCGCTTCGTCGCACGAGCTCGATGGGCTCTCCCGCCCTCTTGACACCACAGATGTTCTCCTTGTTCGGATCATCTTTCTTAAATGAGGGTATCGCGATGGGAGGTGCAAAGACTTGACTCTTGTGCTTGGCCAGAAGACGTTGCTTGCTGTGTTTTCCGAAGCCGGCGCCCGCCAACCTCTTCATCCGGGGAGAAGGCATGGCTCCAAGACCATTCTAAAAGAAAGTCAGAAGAGGAAACACAACATGGATGCGCCGGAATCACCTTTAAGAGGTTGCTCGCATCCCCGTGCAGAGTATTGGCACGCATACCCAATTCAAACTTCTGATTGGGAGTTGTCTTCAATGAGTTGCTGCATCTGTTAAAGAAAGTCGATAGAGGTGATCGTAAATGCATAAAGGATACAATGAGCACTGCTTTCCAAACTCCATCAGAGACCCTGACGTCAAGTGCAGCATGTTCGCCTCAAAGCACGTGTTGAAGTCCAACATCTGGGAATGGAATGCCTCTTCGATCTTGTTTCTGAAGCTCGAAACATTCTCCTGCCGCTCCAAACGAGAGGAAGACATGTTCACCTTCTAAAGAATACAGGATGGCCGCCGGTGGGGCAGAGATAGGTGATCTGACCCGCCGTAAAAAATTCAAAATTCGTTTTGGCGCCAAACACCTCGCAGATCCGCGATGGCGCGCAAATTCAAATTCGAAAGTCAAAAAGAAGATGCGAGCGGGAATTTGACACGTGGGTCATCTCTATGTCGTCTGCTTCTTCTTCTTCAATTTCTCTGCCAGAGACTTCCTCTCTTCTCTCTCCGCTCTGAGTCGTGTCTTGAGACCCTTGATCCTCTCCCGCTTGGCTCGATTCTTATCTCTATACCGCTTGACTCTCAGCTGCAGATTCACCACGGCAGCTTCCAACTCTGTTCGAACGTCAGTGACAGTCTCAGACGTCCTCTGTACCTTCGATCGAGTTCGTCGGGCCGTTGTTCTCCTCCTTGTCATCATGCACATCGTGATGTGCCTTCTCAGCGTTAGACACGTAGCCCTTCGATTCTGCGTCGGCCAACTTGGCCCTCAATTCTTCCAATTCCGTCATGCTCTCATCGATGACTGATCCACATCAACACGACACCGCGCATGCGACGGCTCACTCTCGCAAAGACCTTCTATTCGGTCCGACAACGATTCAACTTCGTTTTTCTTATCCAGATAGAGAGCTTCGTAGTCGTTTCCGTCGTCGGACACTTTCTTCTGTGGCTTCTTTGTGAAGCGCTCGTCGATGGGCTCATCTTCTTCATCAGGGGGAATGACCCGAACGAACGGCTTCAGAGGGAATGTGTCAGAAGGACGTGTGGGATGATGATGATGATGGGATGTCCATGCGATGTGATGATGAGATGATGAGATGATGCAATACCTCGGGTGGCTCTGGCAAGTGATCCGTATCGTGTGGATCGAAATAAGCCAATTTAGGTGAAAAATCGACCTGCGCATCATCACATCAGTCCACCGTGCGACACGATCGCGATCATCGTGATGATCGAACCGATCGTGTGACACCGCATCGTGAAGACGTGTGGCTCACCCTTCTGGGAGAAGTCGGTGCTTCTATTGGTTTCTTCAAGATGGACTTTGGTTCGGTGGTGGGCCTTTCGATCAAGGATTGAGATCTCACGATGGCTTGTCTCGGTTGGTGTTGAGATTCTTCTGTCTTAGATCTGCCGATGGAGTTCTTCCTGACTGGACCGGTGGCAGCTGATGAGATCGTGAGATGATCGACATCATGATGATCGTGATCAGGATCGTGATGATCGTGATGAGGTGACTCACGGATGTCTAGGTGATCGCGCGCTTGACTGAAACCTGCGCCACCTCCGATGACGTGGATGATGCTGGGATCCCTGTTGAAGAAGAAGAGGGAGTGGTTCTCCCTGGACACAGATGCTGTGTTCACAGTCGTCCACTGGTTCGTATCTGATGATGTCAGTCGATGTGAATTCGATCGATGTAGATGTCGTGTGATATTAAGATGTCTGATATTTTACACTAGTGATAGTGAATAGTTCGTGTTATCAATGATGAAATAGACAAATAATGACGAGGCAAAGTGATGATGTAGGATGATGCAAGATGATGTGAATAGATCTCAACTGGTATCGAACGATTTCAAATCAGAAACAATTCCTTGCTCTCCTCTTCCTCCATGCACCATCATCTTACTATACATCTACCGGGGTCAGAGGCCGGGGGCACGAATGTTTGCGACGCACCTGAGTACAGCCGTGGAAAGCTCTGGCAGATGGGCCGTTGGGACAATTCAAAGGATGCCACTGTAATGTCTCTATGTGACGTTTAGACTCTGAGCAAGATGATGCTGACGATGACGATGATGTAGAACTTACTCATGTCTAATCTGTACAGATCATCGAAATAAATCTTTCCATCCGTTCCACCAAAGAGATACAAGTGATCTCCGAAGCAGATGGTTGAATGTCCATAACGCCTAGAAGGTACCTGTGGAGTCCATCAGATGATGCGAATGAGCCATCGGTCGATGTTACTTTTCCTTTCTGAGATTGGTTCTCCCATTTATTGAAACCTGTGAAAGTTAAGCATGATTCGGATCGGAGGTGATAGAGGATGTTGTCACCTGTATCGAAGGTCCACAAGTCATTTAAGGGCTTTCCTGCTTCATCTAAGCCTCCAAAGATGAATATATTCCTCTTATAAGCCGTCGCGCTGTGATACTTTCGAATTGTGAATTTCTCCCCCGCGAAGCTTTTCTTCTTAGACCATGAGAGTGTCTCTGGTTTGTCTTAGAACCTCGAGGTTATGTTGTGGTGGGCTCACTTAGATTGAGACTGAAGACGTTCTGAGGTGTCACGTCTTTCGTGTGACCTCCAAGAAGGTAGACGACATCATCGAGAACTGTCGCAGTGCGATATGCAGATGCTGGAGGATCATTGGACGTCTTCACCACCTGCCAAGAATCCCGATCTCCTAACGACTGTGAATCTCAACGAACCTCTTTAGGAAATCATTACCCGCACAGAAGAATGTTCGATTGGTCATCTGTCCATCTTTTGTGACGCCACCCGAGATAAACCATTTAAGATCTTCGTTGAAGATAGAAGCACCCTCTTTAGGGTACTCTTCTGTTGGTGACATGCGATCGAGGGTGTTGGTGTCCAGAATAACGGCTGTGTCACGGAACAGCTCCATTACAACGAGCCAATATCAGTCAAAAGACATTTTCGTGTGCTACAGACTGACGTATAGAACATCAAATATCTTCACGATGATCTGGCGATGAGAAGAAGGAAAGACAAAGATCATTGTACATTGCAATCCTGTCCCATCCCTTCGGCACATTTTTCTGTCAACACGTTGTGGAGTTGTCTGACCTCGCCCCTCAATTGAGATAAGCATTCGACCGACGTCGAAGCTTCAATATCTGGTCTCCTCGCTGATGTGGACTCTGACGTTCGTGAGCGTCATCACACCATCTGGCCTCTCACCTGACATGCTCATGTTGTGATCGAGGGACGAGATGAGTTGCTGTAGTGACCGCACATCCTGCAGACACGCTCTCGCTTCTTTCGTGATGGCTCCATCGTCCTCACTCTCTTCGTTTCGCCTCTTTAACGTTTGAAGATCTCTCGTCAACTGTTGTTCATTTAGAATCTTGTCCCTTCTGATCAATCCTCACTTGTCCATTGTTGGCTTCCAGGGCTGAGATCTTCTCCCTCAGAGTCTTCACTTCAGCTGATGGTCTCATCGTTTGATTTCTCAGCGAGTGAATCTCTTCGTCCCTCTTTCCTATCTCAGCGACCAAACGCTCGATCTCTTCGTAATGTTGGGTTAACGATTGTTCCAATTCGCCAACCCTCTGCTCTCGTCAATTGATGTGATAACTTCCTATCTGCTCTCACCACATCAGAGAGTTCAGACTGATCGATGAAACTGAAGGCCTTCGCCTGCAGCTTGAGTTCCTTCAGCTCCGATTGTTGTTTTTGGATGACCGATGTGTAATGATCGATCACGCTCTTCGCTGCCTCAAGTTCTTGCTGGTGATAAGATAAAGAGTCGATCAGCTCTGCAAATTCCTCCGGTGTGCAGTCGATCTACAACGTGTTAAGAGGTGGAGAGAAATTGCACTCACCACCGGCTTCAGTGGCGTGTTCTGCTGCAGAGATAGCTCGAGCTTGCTGAGGTATTCATCCTTCTCGCAAATCTCGTGTTGGAAATTTTCAATATTTTGCTTGTACGATTCGATCAACTTATCCTGCACTCGCTCAGCTTACGTTCGCGACATTGATAACGAGTTGACGCACCGCTTCAGCATTCGTGGCCCTCTGGTCGTTCAATTCCCTCTCTAAATAAGTGATCCTTTCCGTCATGCTGCCGTTCTCTAACGTCAATTCTGTTAACGCCTGATCTCTCTGCGGTATTTTGAGAAGGTGGCTCCTCGTTTTAACTCTCACCTGAGCTTCACGAGTTTGAATCGAAGTCAGATTTGCATCGTGCTGACTGATCTTCTTCTGTGAGGCGGCCAACTCTTCCAGGAGTCTTTCGTTTTCTCCGACCAGCTGACGCTTCTCGTTTTCCAAATTGACGCAAAATTGATCTTTCATTCTGATGCTGTCTTTCAACACCTTCATGCCGCTCAACACTGACACGATCAGTTGCTTCTTCATCAACTCGACTCACGTTTCTGGCTGTTGTCGGTCTGCTGACAGCGACCTTCCAGTTCTTTCGTCTTCTGTGAAACGTTCAGAATGAATCATCGTCTCATTCCTCACAATTTTCAATTGCTCGTGCTTCGATCTCAAATCGGTGTAGCGCTGTTGTCTGTCTTCGAAAGCCGAAGTTAATTTCGCCTTGTCTTGTGATAACCTCTGGATCTTCTTCATGTCAGCAACCAAACTTTCAAGTTCATCACTCACCACCGCCGCGAACTCTTCCAGCTGGGTTTTCTGCGTGGTGATGATGGAGTTTAAGGATTGCTCTCTCGCCCCAGCTTCTACTTCAGTTTTTTGAGCTCTGTCGGAGGTGAGTCATCATCCACGGTCTGATTCATCACGTCTACTCACCTTACAAATTCTTCCTGGTTCTTTGTAATCTGACTCTTGAGCATCGTCAGCTGCTCTTGTAATCTCTTCAGTTTCTGTTCGTTGTTGTGTGATTGGATCTGCAGGACAGAATTCTTCGCATTCACGTCGGTGTATCTGGAGCGAATTTGGTTGTTCTCTGCTTCTAATGATTTGATGTGGAGTAGAGTTAAGGAACCAGGCACGTGGGCGTGCAGATGAAAAAGGATATCTTCTCTTGATCGTTATATACATTGCGAGATTCCAGTGTCGCCGTCGATCGTTGCAGACTGGGTGGGATCATCAGCCCTTGATGGTCTAAACCGGCTCACCTGTTGATCGCACTGTCCTTTGCAGACGTCTGTACCTTGTAATACGAGGAAGGCTCTGCTCTCCCCTGGTTGGCGATATTCCGTCTGTTCTCCTTATCGGACAAAGACAAGAAGGTCGCATCCACATCTGTCGAATCTTGTGTGGATGATGTAATGTCGAACATGCGTCTATTCGACGTCGTGAGATGAAGAAGCTTCACTGTGACTCTCTCACCTCACGGAAGACTGATCCTTTGGTTTTAAACCAGAGGAAGACAGATTACGTGATGTATCTCTCCATCCCTCTGATCCTCTCAGGTGTTGCCACTTCCATTCCTGAACCTGCGAAATTACGCTGTCTAGTGACTCGATTCCAGAACTACTGCTGTCCTTCCTCACATCGAACAAGCTACTGTTCGGATTACTGAATGGAGTGCTTCCTGTCTGTGGTGCAAACCAACTGCTGACATCAGAAGAAAGTTGTCTCTTCATGCTGCTCGGCTGTTTGAAGCTGACCGCGTTCGTTTTTTTGGCGGGCTTTTTTGGATATCCTTCAGGGATAAGCTTATTTTTTTCTCGAGCGATCTGGAAGGAAATCGATAGGATCACCAACATGGCCTACGCTTCTTCTCATGTGAGACGTTTGACGATATCATTCTTCGTCGACCAATGGTCGATCTTCCATCAATCAAAGATGAACCATCGTGATATCGATATCGAAACTAGACGTTTCGTTGTTCTGGATTATATAAGAATACCGTCACTAATTATCAACGTAGTACGGAGAATATGCTGACCAGTTCGCTTCTTCATTCCCTTCAGACATGGGGTGAGTCAATCGTGTATCATCCAGACGATTGATTCAGTGCAGATATGGACACATGCAACAAAATTTGGATTCTGAAGCACCTGAAGTTCACCACACAGTCCCGGAAAACAAACCCAAAATCTTACTGATGGGTCTGAGAAGGTGAAGAACACGTGCGACGACACGAACATCTTCCTCCATCACCTACACTGCACTATTGACACCAGCATCAGGAGTGGAAAATCATCGATACAAAAGGTTGTCTTTCACAAGATGCCACCCAACGAGACGCCCTATCTGGAGTCAACTAACAAGATCATGAAGAGCAGTATCCACCATCCTTTTCATCCTTATCATCCATCTCCAATCATCTTCCTTCACTCAGAAAGGTGTCACCAGTTCCTCCTTTGTACAATTTTCAATCTGGGATTTTCCTGGTCAGATCGATTTTTTCGATGGGACGTTCGATGCCGACTCCATCTTTGGTGGTGCTGGTGCCCTCGTCTTCGTCTTAGACGCCCAGGTATCTCATCTCTTCACAATCATCCCTCTCCATCTCATCACCTCCCGCCCATCATCTCACAACTGATGTGACGTCATGAAATCGACTGTCTTTATGTTTCAATCCATTCACTATTCGATTCACGACATCCATCACGACCCTATCTCCACACGAGGTCTCTTCATCATCTCCATCGACATCTCCATCGGCCATCCCTCTTCTCATCTTCAACCTCTTAACGCTTTACACAGGACGATTACACGGAAGCTCTGAATAAATTATTCATCACGGTGACAAAAGCAAGGAAAGTCAACCCCGCCATGACCTTCGAAGTCTTCATCCACAAAGTGGACGGTCTGTCCGATGAGCTCAAGATAGGTGCGTCTCACACATTTCAAATTTCAAATGTGGCGGGAAACTGACTCTCGCAGACACCCAGAGACACATCCAACAGCAGGCAACCGATTTGCAATCGGATGGAAACGATGATGTTCACCTCAGCTTCTACTTGACGTCTATCTACGACCACTCCATATTCGAAGCCTTCTCTAAAGTCATCCAAAAGTTGATCACACAACTGCCCACCCTCGAAAACCTCTTAGACATCCTCATATCGGTGACTTTTTTTTCTCATCTTTGTCTCTGATGGAAGCAGAATTGTAGAATGGAAAAAGCTTTTCTCATCGACGTCGTCAGCAAGATCTACGTAGCAACTGATTCTTCACCGGTAGACATGCAGACGTACGAGCTGTGTTCGAATATGATCGATGTCGTTGTCAACGTATCGTCCATTTACGGGTGAGATTTTTATTTCTTTTTATTCTTTTTCTCTTGCATCATGGAGATTAGGATCGTTTTTCGTGTTTTATTTCATTTTATTGTTTTGACGGTGAGTGCAGGATGAACGATGAGGCGATGGCCTACGATAAAGAATCTCAGAGTATCATCAAGTTGAACAATGGAATGGTATTGTATCTGAGAGAAGTCAACCGATACTTGGCTTTGGTCTGTCTATTGAGAGAGGATAACTTCGACAAGCACGGTGAGACGATGATGATCGTCATCACGATGGAGAGCTGATGATGATAGGATTGATCGATTACAACTTTCAATGCTTCAAGGCGGCCATGAGTGAAGTATTTCGACGAATGAAATGATTTCGTTTTTCCTTCTTCTTTATGTTGACTGTCTCTCCCTTGCTCTGTGCATGTTGGACATCGTGTGTTCGTGTGATTTGCTTCACTTTTATTTTGTCACATCTTTATGGATCAATTTAGATGACGTATATCACTGACAATGAAGACGTTACACCTGAATGTCTTCTCAACGAATGAGACAGGAGGTTTCAAGTTGATCGTACGTATCTCATCTCCCATGTTGAAAGTTCAACGAAAACAAAGATGATTCGGCTTTGGCAGGCACACGTGACACAGAAGTATAAACACAGGTTCTATTCGAGTATGAGCCACAATCAGACATTAGACGATTTCGTCGTAAAGAAGAGGAAATCGAGCGAATTGGGGAAGGTGATTGAAATGGTTGGATCCCCTCTTATGCATTGAACCAGCAACAGCCCGTGACGCCACCTAGTACCTCTAAATCTATCAGTTCACGGAGAAAGAGTCCAATCAAGATCGAGTACGATTCAGAGCCAAAGAGTGAGTCGCCCTCCTTCAACTCTTCTGACGTCACACCAGACGAAATTGTCACCAGGAGCAGAAGCAAATCCATCAAGACAGAAGATGAATCATCTTCACCTCAGTACGTGCATCTCATACATCATCAACGCCTTCACTAATCGAACATTCAGACACGAAGACGAAGACGAAGAATTAGAACCACCCATCAAGGTCGCTTCGGATGACCAGGTGATCCACCGTCGTAATACCACCACCTCACATATCTTCAGGTCCCTGAGAAGATGGAGAAGATGAAAAGAGAGACCGCCAAAACTCCTTCACCTTCCAAAAAGAACGTATACAAGAAGGTGAACACGATATCATCGTGTTCCATCTCAAGGTCGATCAGGTGCACGAAGCCCACGAGAAGAGAGAAGCACCTGAAGGATGGAAGGACACTTGGGATCAGATCATGGAAATGAGAAAAGAGAGGAACGCACCTGTGAGAACACCATGTCCATCGTCTAAGACGGCGTCGCTCATCGATGTAGGTCGACGCCTACGGAGCCGAGAGTCTGGCAGAAAAGAAGGCAGATCCGAAGGTGATCCCTTCGCATGGTCGGTGTTAACGTGTCGGTGTTGACACACTATAGACCTTCCGTTATCAGACTCTGTTGAGTCTCCTCTTATCGAGTCAGACAAAAGACACCATCACAGGAGAGGCCATGAGAAATTTGAAGCAATACGGTTGCACCGTAGATTCTATGCTGGGTGGGCTTCACATCAACACGATGAAGCGTGTCGGTCTGACTCGAAGACAGCTGCAGACATCAGCGTCATCGATGGACTGATCAAGAAGGTCGGTTTCCATCAGAGGAAAGCACAGTGAGTGGAAATTGAAACGAATTTATTTCTCGGCCTGAACTCGAGCGCAGGTACATCAAAGACACGACGAAGATTTTGAAAGAGAAGTACGAGGGAGATATTCCGGAGAGTTTGGATGGACTGTTGGAATTACCAGGTGCTCTTCACCTCCATCATCATGTTTACGATGGCGAATGACATCGTGATGACGATGATGTCTTTGATGTTTACGGACGTGACAGGGATTGGACCCAAGATGGCGTTTCTGATCATGCAGTGTGCATGGGACAAGTGATCGATGACACTCTAATCGTTTCTCACAAAGACGATAGGTCTGTAGGAATCGGTGTAGACGTACACGTTCACAGGATATCGAACCGTCTCAGATGGGTTAAGAACACAAAGTCACCGGAAGACACGAGAAAAGTGATGATGATGATGATGATGACACGTGCTCAATCTAGATAGGAATTGGAGAGTTGGTTACCTGAAGAACATTGGAATCAGATCAACATCTTACTCGTTGGTTTCGGACAGCAGGTGAAACGTACATCTTCTAATCGTCATCTCACCATCGACACAGATCTGCACGCCAACTTACCCGAAATGCAAAGGATGTCTTCTCAACACTTCTTGTCCCTCTGCATTCAAAGAGAGCAGCAAGAAATAAAGACGTGGAAATTAGATTTATGTCCGAAGAGAAAGTTGTGCATGTGACCACATCGTTTCATCAGCTCCACACAACATCATGGCTTCTCCATTCGAAATAGATTGAACCAAATTTGAGGCTATGACAACTTTTTTATACTCTCTTCTGATTGTCCATTTTTCGTCCAACTGTGGCTCCAATAGGTGATGAAATGACTCTTCTGCAACAAGTCAGAGTTCATTCCATCTCTTCAGACGAACCTTTAAATCCAGCATGTCTTTACACATCTTGTCATCGAATGTGTTCATCCCGAAAGCACAACGCTTAGAGACTTCGTCTCTCGTGGAAGTTCTCATCCACGAATATGGAAAGACAATGTGGGGGGATAAGATGATGACGTCATGCTGCATGGTCTCTCCGATGTGACTGGGTACATCGACGCCGGCGGCACGTATGTCTCTGTAGAGTCTAGAGGCATCCTTCGTGAATTGTTTCTGATAACGAATCAAGCCGCGACGTAATGCGGTAGGTCCAGTCAACTCGAAAGAGGTCAGATCATCGTCACCATCATCATGTTCACCTCTTCTGGTTCTTTATTCTCGGAGGAGGTTTTCAACGCATTGAAGAGCATGAAGAGCCAGAAGGGGTGTCCAGGGCTGCTGGCCATCCATGCATTGGGTATAGAGTGTTTCCCCCTCTCAGCGCCCTCCATCTGGCCCAAGATGATGACCGATGAAGAGTTTGAAGAGAAGGAAGCAGGAGGGGTTTGTGATGAGAAGTAGGTGTCGTCTCGTTTACTCTGAATGATGTCTAGGAGGTCATCGACTGGCTTCAAACATTCCACGTCTAAATCAGAATAAACCCTGCAGAAATCGATTTAGCTATTTCTTCGGCGTGATGATGAACTCACCCACCGTAGAGGTAAAGGTACATGTTTCTGACTACGTCGGCTCGATAGATCTCTCCTTGTAAGGAGAGATACTTGTCGTGAAACCAGGGGAAATGTCTCCTGCATAATGCATCATTATCATGATCCGTCCAGAGGTATCGAGTCCAATGGGGATTGTGGATCTGCCAAGTATGACTCCATTGTCTAAACTTCTTTGGAAGACGTTCATCTTTCCAGCTCTGATGGATGATGTTTGGAATATTAAATACATCGTTCAATAGTCGATTAGCCGGACGGTGTGAAGTGCCACTATCTTCAGCCGCACATCCTCTGATGCTGCGACTGTTGTCGTCTTTCGGTATGGACACCAAGATGGATATCGTCCATAAAATGTAGATCACCAGTAAAACGATGCATGTTGTCGCTACATACGATCGTCTCATCTTCAAAGGGTGTCAAAAAAACATGCATACATGGCCCACTTATGATGAAAGATCGACTGATGAACTCACCAATGGACTTCGATTCGATTGTATCCTGACGATTCTGGGATCTCTAAAGACCTAGGTCTGCAGCTGCAATGCTGCGACCGAATTCTACAACCCCATCTTTTGGTGACATCGCATATTTTTTCGGAGCATCATGGCAGCGGCCAACAGAAATGCAATCAAGGTTCACAAAGAACACGTCCAAAACAAGATCGATGAGGTTAACCGACGTGAGAGTTCTTCTCCATTCTGAACTGATCGCAATCAGGTGCTTATGCCTGCGGAGACAATAATGTCCTCGATGAGAACCTTCGTGCCCTCTTGAAGTCGATCAAGGAGCTGATCGAACTGCAGAGCCTCAAGCAGGACGGAAAGAAGAAACCACAAGGTGATCATATGATCATCCCTACGATTAATCATCTGACATCCATTCAGCGAAAGCCGAATCTGCCAAAGAGAAGGAACAGAAAGCAAACGCTCTGTTCAAAGAGTTTGATGTCTGGTTGAAGAAGAACTCTGTCCAATCGGACAGCATCGCATTGGTTGGAGATCTGAACGAAGGAAACGGGCTCGTCGCCTCGAAAGACATCAAAGTCAGTCTCGAATCGTTATGTGAATCAACTTCTCACTCCATTGTAGGAAGGCGAGAAGATCATAGAGATTCCTCCCCATCTACTCATCACTTTGAAGGGAGCTAAGGTGAGATGCTTCATCCGTCCAATGCATCATTGAGAGATACATCCAATCATACATCTCTGAGGAGTTCGAACATGTCTGATGAGTCGCAGGAAGGGAACCACTCCTTGAAAGAGTTTGTCAATGACAATGAGATGCTCAAGACCGTCCCCGCTCTGTGTCTAGCCATCTACCTCTTATACGAAAAGCAGGCTCTCGCCTCTTTCTACGCTCCTTACATCAGTGAGAGATCCATCTCTCACACATCGTCTATCATCATCATCTCAATATCATCGTCGATCTTGTGATCTGACACACGACAGGAATGCTACCGAAGGAGTACAATCTTCCTATCAACTGGGAATATGAAGAGTTGAAGGAACTGCAGGGTCTCGCACAGAGTGAGTTACCTTCATCTCTTTGCAAGAAGATTGACCCCGAATGCAGGAGAGACCGTCAAATTGATCAAAAACACGATCAAGCAGTACGCTTACCTCCACACCATGGTGAAGGTGATCGCATCATCATCATCATCATCATCTGATCTCCAAATAGAGATTAGAACACAAAACTTTCACACCCGCCACGTTCACTCTGGAGGCTTTCTTGTGGGCGGTATCGACGGTCATGAGTCGACAGAACGAGATCCCCGACGGTGAAAAAGCATCTCAACTGGCTCTCATTCCATTCTGGGACATGGCCAACCACGCAGAGGGCAAGGTGATCTCGAAAAGATTTGAAGTCGAATCGTTCACATTTATTTTTTCATGCCACTCCGATTTTTTCCAATTTTCTCATGTGATGGCAGATGACAACCTTCTTTGAAGATGGAGTTGTGAGATGCAGTGCCATGCAAGATTTTCAGAAGGGAGAGCAGATCAGAATCTTTTATGGAAGAAGGCCGAATCGCGAGCTGCTCATCTACCAAGGTGACTCCACACAAACTCTTCCCTCCTCACTCAACGATCAGGTTTCGTTATACCCAACAATTCGAGCGATGTGGTCACCCTCGTCGTAAATATCGACAAGTCCTCCACCGTATTCCCGGAGATCAAGAGGCTGTTGGGAGCAGAGTGAGTTCTTCATCTCACATCGTCCGCCACATGATGAGATGTGATCGTGATGATGATGTGATCATCACCACGATCACATCTCATCATGTGGTGGACGATGATCACATGTGATGTGTGCTCATGCGATCACAGGAGCATCGAAGTTGTCGTTGCCGGAGGTGAAGAAGGAAAAGAAATGTGTCTACCTCTATTCCGACTCCTGTGCATGAGTGAAGAAGAAGTGAAGACCATACAAGACATGGAACAGCTGAAGGAGAAGAGCACCCAGAAGTTGGATGATGAGAGGGAGAAGAAGGCAGTTCAGATGATGCAGAAGTTGATCCAAGAGACTCTCTCACTCTATCCCACGACGTTGAAGCAGGATAAGGACCTGCTGGAGAAAAATATGTCTCAGAGAAAGAAGCTCGCAGTGCAAGCCAGAGTGTACGACAAGGAGATCCTTCACTCTCTCTTGGCTTAATAGATCACATTAGTTGGTCATCTCATTCTCCACGCTCTTCTAAATCGACACAATCTGATGATGAAACATAGAATGTCTAAGACCAAACACATAAGAAGACCATCGTTATCAGACTCGAAATATTTTATCTCTTCAAAATTGGGTGGTACAGTCTCTCTTCTTACGTTGTTTCTATGCAATATGTGCAAAATTAGGCAGCACTCGCTACCAAAGAATCTCTTCCCCTTCCAGCTCTCGTGATGAAAGGATGTTGTAATGCCTCCTCGGCGGTGATCCTCTTTGAAGGGTCTACCTCCAGCATCTTTGTGACCAAGTCCTTCGCAGTGACGGATACAGTCGACCAGTAGGTCTGAGGGAAGTCATACTGGCCGGCCTTGATCTGTTGTGTGAGGGTGCCGTTGCCATTGGACTTGAATGGTGGTGTTCCAGACAGGAGGATGTATAGGACGACTCCGAGGCCCCACATATCGACGGCGTGGTGGTAGCGGTTGCCCTCTACAAGCTCAGGAGCGGCGTAAGGGAGAGAGCCGCACATCATGCTGAAGCCCTTGTCTGTGTCGGCCGATGCGAAACCAAAGTCCCCGAGCTTGGCTTCGAGTGTGGCGCCCTCGCGGTTGATCATGATGTTCTCAAGTTTGATGTCACGGTGGGCGATGTTGTTCTTGTGGAGGTGGGAGAGGGCTGACAGGAGTGACTTCATGATGTCCACTGTCTGTGAGTGTGTTGGTCGCCCATTCTTCTCGATGTAATCGTATAGGTCTCCTTGGTTCATGTATTCCAATACGAGGATCGTTCTCTTCTTCTCTCTGATGACTTCATACAGTTTCACCATGGCATCGTGACCCATATCGGTCAGCGTAGAGATCTCCGCCTCGATCTCGCTACGATGTTGTCCCTTGTGGTACACTTTGAGTGCCACCGCCTGCCCATCTGACTTTCTTCTAGCCAGAAAGACCTCGGCCGTGAGACCGTCTCCCAGCATCACGTCTCTCATCTCGTACAGGTCGTTCAACTTGACCTTCTTCTCTTTGTTCAATATCTTCTTCAGCTGCTTCATCGCACCCATGTTTCTCGTTTTCTGTGGACACTCCTCCTGTCCCAATCGCCTCCGCTCCCACCTTTCGGCCCGCGGAAAATTTCCAAGCCCGATTTCCGAATCGGCATCTAAATTCCTACCGCGCAGTCTCAGGTTAACGAACCGTAAAGCTCATGCGCGATGATATCATCTACTATCAGTTAGGAGGCGGGATCGGGCTTCGGACTCGGAATCGGCGAGGCTAGCCTCGGTACTAAGAGAGAAACCGAGAAAACTTTATAGAAAATCCGTTTCACGCCCCGAGGGCGACATCATCTTGCAATCACCACCTTCTCCCGCGTTTCCATCATCCTCACGACAGCTTCATCTTTTCCATGAGCTCTCCATCTTCCACGATCTTCTTCCAGCAGTCTTCCAAGATGGGCTCTGATGCCGATCTTCGGGGTCTGTTCCTCGGTGCTGTCTGTATTGCCTGTCTCACCTGTTGCATCGAATCAGCGACATCATCATCTTCTCGTCTTCTCACGTGATCGACTTGTGTCTGTGAAGTGTTAAGGATGGTCTTCGCCTTGCTGCGCGTGTTGGCGTTGTAGTTGAAGTACTTGTCCATCAGCATGTCCTTGATGGTGATGTAGACAAACTTGTATTGGTCTGAGCTCTGTACCATTCCCCTGCGCTGCGCTCGCAGATTTAAGACCGTCTCAAATATGTCGACTTGGGGGGATATCCCCAGGGCCACCTGAATTTTCGGTGAATCTTCCATATACAACGAGACGAACCTGCTGCAGGGCCATGTGGATGGCCAAGAAGGTTCCCGTCCTCCCGATTCCCGCACTGTCCCAATTTGAGTCCCAAAATGCGGTTACCGCCATTTTCTCTCACCTGCAGTGGACTACGATGGGGTCTTCCAGACCCTTCTTTCGGATGTCTAACTCTCTGATGAGCCTGGACATCTGTTCGGTTGTCTCTGGTACACCTACACCATCGTCATCAGCTCATGCATCATGATGGTGACACGATCGTGATGAAGAGAAGACGATCGAGTCGATGGAGTTGGAACGATCACGATGGACGATGATGAAGAAGGCGATGATGTGATGATCTCACCTCGGTCTGGCCATTCGGTGTAGTGCAGCTGAACGAGCTCGCGAGTTTCTCTGGAAGGATCTCTCACGTCAAACAGCGTAAACTTCCTCACAATCATCGCTCCCCTGTCCCAAAATGAGTCCCAATCCATTCTCCCGCCAAAAAACTCACGGTGGTTCGTTCATGTTGCTCGTGTGCTCCGTATTCTGCTGTTTGTTCCACAGGGCGGCAAAATTAGACATCGAGCCTATGCTGGCCAGTGTGCCTTGATTCAGCCTCATGTCAAAGACCATAGGCTGCTTGAATACAGCAGACGAGGTCCAGCCTGGAGCTTGCAGGCTGTTCGAAGGGGTTGAGGGAGGAGCTTCCTTCTCTGAGGTCGATCTCTGTCTCGGTGTAAAGAGGCTCATCCTCTTGAAGAAACCAGGCTTCGTCTGAACGTTCTTGTGGATCTAAAAATAGATCAGGGGGGTAGAGGGGTGGGGTCATCACCTTCACTTTCTTTAGGGTCACCATGACAAAGCCGTAGAGTCGCGTAGCTCCTTCTATTTCGGGCCAGTAGATGTGAGCCTTCGTCTTATTTTGCTCCGCCAGCCTTGTCAGCATGACGACGACCGGGCAATTTTGCTCCCAGATCTGGAGGACGTCATCATCTACAACGTTGTAGAGGGAGGAGATTCACCATGGTCCAGAAGTCGACGAAGGTCTCTGGTAGTGGAGCTTGACAGCAGATGTACTTTTGTACTGCCTTAGAGGATTCGGCCCTGTCTGTCACGTGATTGGCGTTGATGTACTTGTTACAGCCACTCTTCGAGTCGATCTTGACGCTGGTGTTGTGGTTGGGGAGGACATCGCGGTATCTGATGGAACGGTGAGATGAGATCGCATGATGATATGATGGAACGAGACGATGTGAGATGGAGAGGGTGAGATGGATGAGCTCACCGGTTCTTCTTTCGATTTTCTTCCGTCTCAGCTGCGGGGTCTGGACTGAACGTGTATCCTCTCTGTCGCATGATCTCTTCCATCTTGTTGTATTCTTGCTCGATCTCCCTCACTTCGAGAGAAGCCTCGGGTAAGCCCCGACTCTCTGTCTTAGACGTTCCGTTTCTGTCCATCATTAGAAAATGATATGGACGTGTGCCATGTGTGAGATGGAGTCACCCGTTGTCTCCGTCTGATTTCGTGACACTCAGAGACTTCTTTCTGCGAAGTTCGGTATCATTGGAATCTTTCAGTTGACCGAAATTGAAAGATTGAGAGGAGAACATCTGCGATCCAAAGATCGAAGACCCACCGAAACTCTTCGCACTGGAGAGGGTTAGAAAAAATGTATGTGTGGCATTTTCGAAATGAAGAGGGCCGTGAGGTCGATTGGGTTGAATGAGCTCACTTTAGAGCGGCGGCTAGAGATGTGCCACCGAAAGAGGTGGCGGTCGAATTGATATCGGTTTTGAATGATTTACGAGGTCCAGATCCCTCTAGAGCTGCAGATTAATTAACATGAGCTCTGTATGGCTAGATTCGTCGATTCTCACATGATCTGTCCATAGGCACAAGATTTTTTGTTAGAGCCGAAAGACAAAGTAGACCCTGTTGTTATATCAATACGGGATCGAAAACGAGATGAGCAGGAAGGAGAGAGGATGGTCAAGCCAACGCCGGCGATTTTCGGCGCGCCCTCATTCCATTTCCAACAGATACCTCCCCCCGGCTTCTCATCGATAGACTCACAGTTATTCGATGAATTCGATGGAGCGTGAGGTTCGAATGGACGTGATGACCCCGTGATGTGTGTTTTCTGGAAAGAGCTCTTAGTGAAAAAAATTGATAGAAAAAACAATTTTCAACTTCTTTTCGGTCGGCCCATTTTGCTCCTCCTCTATGGTAGTGAGAGGTCATCTCATGATCGATCCAAGAGGAAGACGAGAGAGGAGGTGGTCTCTACTTCTTAGATCGTCGTCACGAGAACCTGCTGTAGCCGCTGTTGCCGCGGAAAGGCCACGTAAGTGGCTCCACTCAGACAGAAACAATTGTTCTAAAAGGCGAAATCACCAGGAGAACTCTTCGCACGTGTATTGCATCATCCCAGATTCAACTGTTACATCACTTCACATTTATTCTCTTTTCTTCGTGGTGGTTCGTTCAATAGCCGCAGGATCTCTTCGTTACCGATTCGTTTTGCTTCTTGCATGATCTTCTCTCGATTGACGTTCCGATCGATCTTGTCTGATCGCAGATGCATCTCTACAATTTCCACGTTCGACCTCTTCACCGCTTCGCACAATGCGGCGTTGTTGTGTCCAGAGTGGCAGGGTCTCTCTCGGATCATGATCTTGACCAAATCGGCTCGGCCGCAGATGACAGCCGCATGCAATAGAGAATCGTGTAGCACGCTCAAGTCTGTGTCGTTCTTCACGTGATCTTCGATGATGTCATCGCAACCCCACTCGGCCAAGTGTGGAAGGAAGTCTCGATTGAAGTCAAGTCCTTCGTCCCAGACAGAAGTGAGAAGGATCTCTCTCAACGCTGTAGGTCCAAATTGGCAGATGATGTCGGTCGCGTGTGCTATGTTCATCTGAGAATGATTAGATCTGTGGACGACATGATAGATCTCACGTTGGTGTGGGGTGCCATTCTTTGAACCAGTTCCAGCCGATGATGTCGAATAGCGGATGAGAGGACATAGTCACCACACATGATGCCGATGAGATCTGAATCATCAGTCTGCGGTACACGCCTGGAAGTTCCTCCAGTAATAAACCAGCGATTGAGGCCCAACCAACAGGGTTCTTTTCTTGAAGATTCAAGATTCAAGGTGTAGATACACCTTGCCTGAGGACTGCCCGGGGGAGAAGTACGGTATGCAGTGCCCACTATGGTGGTTCGTCCAGAAGATCATCAGGCGACACTTCGATGCAACAGACCATCATGCATCAGAGGGAGAGTATGTTGGGTTGAGTCGTCGATCTTTGATGAACGATGAACTCATCCTACTCTAGCCTCTACTCAAGCTTTCGATAGGTGTTCCTCTTTGACGAACCCTTTGGAAATTGAGAACGTCTCAGATCTTGAGGTGGTGTGAAATACGGCACTAAGGAAGTATTGCAATCTCTAAGATACACATATATAGAGCGGGACTCATGTTTCTCATCCTCTTCTTCGAACCACAGTTACCTCTCCCCTCCACGAGTGGCGGCAGAGTTGAAGAAGTTTAGATCGAGAGAGGAGGGAAGATGATTCGCATCACCTTCCGTCCTTCGAAGGATCATGTTCCTCCATCACGACATTGAAAAGTCGATCTCCTGAGATGCACGTTTTATTTACTCTTCAAATTCGAAAGAGTGCACTCTGACTGAATGGTCCATACTGCAACTCGCCAGTTGAACTCTTCCCTCCAAAGACTTCTTCTGCCTCCATCTCATCCTTCGAATGGCCTCCCCGTGACACGATCTAGAAGTCCATCAGACCTCGCATGTTCTTTTCAACTCACTCTTGGGGTAGCTCGTAGACTTTCTCGTTCTTTCCATCATCTTGCACCATCCAGATGGAGATACTTCCATCCTCTAAACCGACTGCCAAGGTGCTCGTGTTCCGCTTCGATTTGAAGGACAACCAACACACGCTGGTGACTCCACATGAGAAAGCGGGGAGGCTGCTGATGTTCTTCCAGTCGTTCTCTTCTCTCACCCAGAGTTTGACCTGATCGAAATGAGATCGGATCCACATGTGATTACGTCATCACCATCTTGTCTCTAGAGCCGGTCGCGATGAAACGATCGTCATGCGACCATGCGCCCGACCAGATGATTCTCTCGTGTGCAGATTTAAAGAACTTTTCGACCTCGATGGTGCGATCGTCTCCCATCTGAAACTCTTTCAGCCGATGATGTTCGTGTTCTCATGCGTCTCACCTTGAAGATGCAGAACGAACGATCGCGAGATACGCTGAGGAGGCGAGTGTCATCGTGTGAGAATTCCAGTTGGGCGACGCTCAATTTGTGGACGGTCAATTTGGATATCTCGTAGAAGGTCAGTCGATGGTGATCGCATGATGATGATCATGATGATCTCACCTCTTTCCACGTTTTGGTGTCCCACACTCGAATCGATGATTCGTCTGGCTGCGATCCCTGGAATCGTCAATCATTGCAATCTCATCGATGATGATGTATGAGGTGAACGTGTGTTGAGATGATGATGTATGAGGTGATCATGTGTTGAGATGATGATGTATGAGGTGATCGTGTGTTGAGATGATGATGAGATAAGAATCATCACCTTGCACGCCGATGCGATGAGGTGACCCGACCGACTCGAACAAACCGCCACCATCTCGTTCGGATGTCCGTACCTACTCTCATCACTCCCAACCCTCACACGACATCTCACAGTTTCTGTATCTCAGGCCACAGTGTGCTCTGGAAGAGATGTTCCTCCAGAGGTGGAACCTGATGAGTCACCGGGGCAGGTGCAGGTGCAACGTCGTACTCGTTCTCTTCTTTGAACTTGCCGCTGTCTTCCCCCGCCACGATGGGTTTGTTTGAGAGGCCGAGGGGGGGGACGTTGGCTCCTAACGGTCGATTCGAGTCCGCCTGAGATTGGACGTGGGAGATGTTGGATAGAGTGTCGACGAACGTTTGGGGGGCGTCGAAGAGTCGGATGACCTGATGAGATGAGATGACTGCGGTGATGCGATCGGATGGATGATGAGGTGATGGAGGTGATGATGATTCGAAGGTGATCGTGATCACGGATGATGATGGATGAGATGATCGTGATCTGAGTCAGATGATCATCATCATGATGGATGGGATGATCACGATGAGATCGACACATGGCAAGTCTTCACCTTCTCTTCCGCTCCGGCGACGAACGAGTGATCTCTTCCATTGAGAAAGGAGATGCAATTGAAATCGTGACCGTGCACCGCAGGTCTCGCAATCTCATGCCACGTTCCCTTCTCCCTCCACTCTGAGAAACATCTCGCCGTTTGGTCTTCGCTCACGCTCAGCAGATAATCTCCTTCACTGTCCCAACTGTATGGAATGAGGAGACTCTTTCGATGACGTCACATGCTCACTCCATGTCCATAACGGGGGCAAAGTGGCCGGACGGTACGATGTGTGCCCTCCACGCTCTGTCTGATCACGTGATGAGTAGGTTCATCTACAACGAGACGGTGGGATTTACCCGGATTTTCGTCGGACCACATGTGAAGGCTTCCGTTGTAGCCGTGAGCGAGTAGGTAGTGACCGTCGCGGCTTAGAAAACCACCGTAGAATCCGAGTGTATTTCCTCCCACTTCTCCCACTTTGACCTGAAGCTGTCAGACTACAACCCGCCAGATCGTCCCCACTTGGTCGATCCAAACTCCGGAAGAAGGTGAGAAGCTCCACATGATCATGCTACGATCCATAGAGGCAGATACCAGGCACAGGTCTTGATGATATTTTCCTTTCAACTCATGAGACGAAACGATGAGATGAAAAAAAAGATGAAAATTTTTCTACTGTTTTTCTTGAAAAGAGAAAAATTCTCACCGTCAATTTTTGTGGGGAAGGCCCAACGAGCTGAATAAACCCACTCTTCGTGAGCTGAGAGGACTGATTCGAGGGAAATCTGATACTTTGTCGATCTGTAGTTGAACAAGTGTCCCTTGCTGCTCAGTGATGTCACTCCCTCACTCTTCCCTCTCAGAGAAGCGAGCATGTTCTCCGTGTCCGCTGTCACCTTCCTGCACCACTTTCAATCTTCCTCCGTCACGTCGCGAGGGTCTGGGCGTTCTCGCGGACGACTCACCCGAGTCGCCACAGTCGAATCTTTGTGTCTTGAGAGCAGCTGGCTAATAATAGATCTCCATCGTCGCAGAGTGCAAATTCCACGCCTCTGATCCAATCTTCGTGTCCTTGCAGCTGTACGACGCGAACGAAATTTCCCTGATCGTTCTGGATGTATACGTGGATGAGACTATCGACACCTCCGAGCGCGAGGACGGGAGTCTCTGGTGACTAGATCAGATGATGATGGTGATTGGATGATCATATCATCATGATCGGATGATGATCGATGATCGGAGGGATCATAGACATAGAGATGCGATGAACCGACCTGTGTTTGGAATGTGAGACATAGCGGAGCACTCCATCATCTTGGGTTTGTGTTCGAGTCTCTGTAATACCCTACCATTCTCAGTCTACCGTGGATGAATCCTTCACTCACTTGAAATCGTTCGAACCAGCTTCTCTCTTCCACACGATGGTCGTGTTATCAGCAGAGGTGGACGATACCAAGATGGAGCCATCTGGATTCAGGAGAGAAGAGAGAGATGTGATAGAGTCCTTGTGTTCTTTTAATTTGTTCGTAACGATCCACTCCTGTGAGGGATCAGATGACACATTGGAATGTGAGGCACTCACCCCGCGTTGATCTTGTGTCCATACGATGAGTCTGTGATCGGCACCTCCAGATACGAGGATGTTCTCTGGATTGAACCACCTCTCTGCAAATGAATCTGATATCACTGTCATCATCGAAAGCGGTGTTCGGGATAGATCTACCTGTGTTGTGAACCCAACGAACACAATTCACTCGATCCGTGTGACCTCTCAACATGGTTGTAATCTTGCATTTCTGCATCAAATCAGATGCAGCATGTAAATTCCAACAGTACCTCCGGATTGTATATGGCGATGTTGCAGCCTGCACCGTAGGCAAACAGATTATTGACACCCCATGATCCAGTGTGAGCGACTCGATTGGGTCCAACTTGATAATCGATTCCGACCAATCGGACTTTACCCTCTGTAGGTTGTGCCATCTGTCTCCTCTCCACCAATCGGGTGATGATCAAACCTTATCAGAAGCCCTTCCGAATTTCGACTTCCATCTACAACCATATTGAATTCGGGCTGAGATTTCTCAGACTTTTCACAGCGTTCAAGGAAGCGGAAATCGTCACGATGACGAGTCTGCACGGTCTCTCATCGCGGAAGTCATTTTCGCTCCGACACTCAACACACCACACATGGAGTTCTCACACGTGGGAAGACACTGCGAATACAACGGCTGCAAACAGCTCGACTTTTTACCATTCAATTGCGCTGGATGCCATCACACACACTGCCTCGATCACAGGACATACGACGCACACAAGTGTCCGAAGAAACCAGCGGAGGAGGGAGTCATCAGCTGTCCTCTCTGTGAGAAACCTCTCTGCGCGGCTAATCGCAACGACATCAATGCCATCGTAGACAAGCACATCACCGAAGGCTGCAAAACACAACCGAATCGAGTTCTGAGTCACAAGTGCTCAAGAAAGGGATGCAAGAAGTCTGAACTCATCGACATCCGATGCAAAGAGTGCCGCTCCTCATTCTGTATCACACACAGAAGCCCATTAGACCACGACTGTCGACCGATGAAGAAGCCAGAAGTGCATCAGACCCTCGGTCCCTTCCGCGTTCCAATCAAAGCTCGATGATGAAAACATCTTCTACGCACGAGTCATATCGAGAGAGCTGTACAGATAAAATCGATTCAAATCTGTTCGTCTTCGTATCAAACTTCTCACTATTACAGAGTTTATAGAATTTACAACCGTCATCATTTGGTGGCCATGCACAGGGGAAGAGGAGATCTATCCACCGATGCTCTCAATGGAGTGGGAATGTAAGTGCTGGATCCTCTCAAAGCGAATCTGGGCTGGCCGACTAAGATCTTGTAGTTGCCATCGACGTACTGCTTCAGAGTCTGAGGCTTGTGCGTCACCTCCACGTCGGTCCTCCTCAAATTGTCATTCTGGGGGTGGTTGATGTAGAATCTCATCCTGCGTCATTTCCATCAGATGATGTTCTGGTGTCGCAGTGACATCTCACATGGCACAGATCTCATTGGACAGACCATTCTGCTTCTCGTATTCTTCGAATTTCTCCTTGTCCCACGCATCGAACTTGAAGATCTCTTGTCCTGATCCATTGAGTAACTCTACGATCTACAGCACTGTCATCCGTGTGTCGTACGATTCGACGCGGATGGATCACCTGCTTCGGTGTAGCCCACTGTGAGCCAGCTCGTATTTCCTTTCCAGTGAACTTTTCGGGCTCCATCAGAGCTGCCTTGACATAAGCGCCGGTGTCTTGGACGGAGTACCACAAGATGGGGGCATCGGCTGGCATGGGGATGGAGATGGTCTTCATCCCGCCGTCTTGAGAAGTCCACATGTTGCTGATGTTCTCCATGTAACATGCGGGGTAGAAGATGGAGTATCTGAGCCCCGATTCCTTCAGGTGGAGAGTGATCTTGTCTTTCGACTCGCACTTGCTTGCGTCTCTGGGTTGGTGATCGACCGATGACCATACGAAGAATGATACGCCGCATTCCTTGGCAATGTCGATCATGTTGGTTCCGTGCTCGTACTCCTTTCCAGTGTGCTCCCAGTAGTTCGTCACGGCAAAGACACCCCATGCACCACTGAATGCTCTCCTGAGCGAGTCCTTGTTACCCAAATCTCCCGCGACCACTTCGACACCCTGACGCGTCAGCTCTAAAGAGGCTCTCGTCAGTCTTGTCTCTCGTCCGATGCTTCATGCTGCACCTTTCGCGGCTGGAGAGATGGGCTTTCGTGTGACGGCCTTCAGCTTGAACTCGGGGTGGTTTAAGAGGTGCTTGATGACAGAGCCTCCTTGAGCTCCCGTGGCTCCGATGACGACGACGGTCTTCTGCATTTTCCTTTCGATCGATGTGATTGCGTTGAAACGTTTAGGTGATGGTTCGATGTTGGTGTGGCTCGGATTGTGAATCGATTCTCTTCTTGTTCGTGAGATGTTGGACGTGTGTCTATGGCTTCCTATCCCCACACCGTTTCCAGCAACAGAACGAAAAGTCTGCAGATCCATTTGGTTCGAACCGGTGTGTAACCCGAAATTTCAGACATTTGTCACGGGCTCCCCAATATACTCCTCTATACTGATACTTTTATTACGACTCTATGTTCAATTGACGTCCACTCTATAATGACAGGCACCAGCTCTCTCTACAGATAGGTCGAGTGACGTCGCAGCGTCTGCGTCTCCCAATCGTCTTCATCTTCCTCATCATCTTGGTGGTAAGAAGGTAGCTGCGCTCGTTCGCTTCTGGATGGAACCAATTCCTTTTGTTTGTGTTTTCGGATCTCTTCTTTCTGTGGAAGGAAATTGACCGCGAGGAAATCAGTCACGATGGATGCCGCACTCAGAACAGCGATACCTGTCTCCATGTCACCAACTCCGTCACCGTCTATGAGAGGTGATCGAGGGCCGGACGATGATGTCATTCCGAAAGAAGATGTGACGGTGATGATGTCTCTCACCCGATGCCAGGGTGAAGAACAAATCGACCGCAGAAAACTTCCTCCCCACGCCCGAATTGATGAAGAAGACTCGAACTCCGTAGTACTGTGTCTCTGGTGAGATGATGATGGAGGCAGATGGAGATCACCTTGAATAAGTCTCTCCTCTCGTAGGTCTCCGTGCCGTTTCCGGTTGGTATTCGGGACCATTTGACGCTCCTTACGTTGAAACCGGCAGAAAACGAATGTGGGTCGTCCACTCTGCGCTTGCATGAGGATCGTGGGTGAGATGATGATCGTACGATACGATGACGATTGCGTTGATGATCGAGTGATGTGGCGTGGTTGATGATGAGCGTAGAATAGTATGTTGAAACAGATGATGAGATGGAAGACGGTCATCGTGTCGAATCCTGATGGTAGTACCTTGAGAATGAAAAGGAAGGATCGCAGAGTGACTCGTCATAGTCAAAATTGCACTGCCAGTTCACGTTGGCAAAGACAACTTTTTCATCATCAGGACAACTTGTCGATGATCACACTTCACCTATTCCTTGCTCTCTCACATCATCGATGGTAAGCGGAGGCGATAATTCAGATAAGATGTCCGAGACGGTCCACAGGTTGTATCCTTTTTTCAAGACGTTTCCTTTCGTGTTATCACTTTGGACGTCAGACGCGATGGTCGATGATGGAGATGTCACACCTTCTGATCCCGAAATCCGGAAATTGAGCCACCACCTTTGGAAAGAGTGTCCCTGATCGAGATGAGAAGTTGAGAAGATGCATGGGACGAACAGTTGCCCACTCCATAGACGAGATTCGGAGGCTCATCGTCTGACTGATCCATGGGACACCAAGCATCGACTGCACAGAAACCATCTGTGTGACAATTACCAGTTCCAATTCCAGAGTCAAGCGTCTTGTCTTTAGCCGATGCGCAATCTGCATCCGTCTTGCATCTCTTTTCTGTTTTAGGAGGTGTTTGATTCATGCAATGCTTTGGTGTCTCACCATCTTTGCATATCCACAGACCTCTCTCGTCTGATTCAATGTGACCTGACATTGTGAGTTGAGATGACAGCATCAGCACGAATCACCTGCATATTTGTGATCATAAAGACAGAGTTGACAACAACAGTTGGTATGACTAGATCGTTCACGTCCCAGATTTTCCGGTCACCATCTTCCATCGTATAAGCCGCTCCTTTGACCTTGATGAGAACTTCTGTTTCTCTCTGTCACTCCTCGTCCGTCTGTGAGACATCACCTCCGATTGGAGGTCCTCCCGCCTGATACCCTTTCGACCAATAGAGGTCATACCTGATATCTCGTCATTCTGGTTGTCTCCCACACCATCATCCTTACCCTCCGATGTATGCTATGATGGCGATCTGAATGAGGTAGTTGAAGACGGCCAACTTCCAGTGACGGATCTCAACCACCCTGACTGTTTCATATACTAAAAAACCGCTCAGGAACTTCTTGAAGCGCATGGTACTGTTCCTGGCGATCGCCTTTTTGTGTCCGCCTGATGATCGGGGCGAAATGTTGACATGACCCAGTGGCAGATGTCCCGACGATATCGCTCTGCCATGACTTCAGAGAGTCGAGAAGGATGATCAATGCTTAAGAGGTGGACCCTGAGAGTGACGAGAAGATGATCCGAGAGGGGGTGTGTGAAAAAAGACGCGGAAATTCCGTCAGGAGCACAAAAGTTTGATCCGCAGATTGAGAGGACTTACTTTCGTCAAAGACATCACAAGGACCTCGATCTCAATGCTGAAAGCGAACAATAATTGTGAATTTTTCATTGCATCTCTATCTACCACCAGCTTTACAAAGTTGTCCATATGCCTGTGAAACTCGGTCAAAGGGTTGATCTTTTTGTCTGCAATCTTTTAAGGTTGGTCCTCTGAGATATATCTCTCCGTCGAAAGCTCCCCTGAGTGAAATTCCAAACGTTTGCTTGATTAACGCAGGAGACATTGAATGAACTCGAACTGCAAATGGTGATCAGAAACGTTTCCTATCGCTGTGGAATGTATATAGGGAATTGATCACATTATGGCTGGGAGTGAGGCGGTGATCAGCTTCGGGATGTGTACGTGGGAAAATAGACATTCATTTGATTTTGTTGTGGAAATTCCGTTAGAAGAGCCCAAAAATTTGATCCAGGAGCACAGCAACCAATCACGAAATCAACTGCAAGATGACAGAGGTGAGCGAGGTTCTACTGCTGTCATGACGAGATGTGAAGGAACATTGCGGATGGCTACAGAAGAGAGGTGAAGGTACTCTGACACTCTGGAAGAAGAGGCACTTTAGAGGGTATACAGACGGAAAGCTGACGTGGTCGAAGTCACCAGAAGATGTGGTAATCGACTCGATCTCGATCCACGTCTGATGATACTATACTAGATCAAAGGAGAATTAAATTTGCAAGACGTCGCTTCCATCACAGCTGATGCATGTCGTACCATAAAAGAAGGTTACAATCATCAATCTTGAAATTTTATTTCCTCACACATCACACAGGCACATATTCCATACCCATCACATTCAGGAACTCAACACCATCAACAAACGGTTTCTATTTCGATCTTCATCACAAGAGCGGCCGAACGTTTTGGCTTTGGGCAGAGGACAACAGACAGGGGCTCGGTTGGTTAACTTTTATCGCTCAGACAGCTCGCTCATCTTCGAATCGCAGTAGAAACACAAGCGCTACAAAACGAGGTGATTCAATCTTTCATTGAATCTCGTCGTGTGACGTTGCCGATCTAACCTCACTCAGCCGAGACAGAAGAGGGAGAAGGAAACGACGATCAGAACATGAAGAGACAAGAGAGAACGGTGTGCGATGCATTCGGATCCATCTTCTGAATGTGTCTCTGTCAGGCGGAAGAAGAAGCTGCCGACATGAGAGACGAAGACGCTATCGCAGATTTCGAAGCTTTGGAGAGAGGAGAAACCATCTGTGAGTCCATCGTCCATATTTCGTGTTTACATTCCCAGCATCGCACATCAGAAAAACACCCCCTCCATCCAAGATGACAACTTTCCCCTCGATTCCACAGAAGCCACCCGTTCTAGTCAAAGAGGTGAGCAATGCCATCGTCATCGTTAATGACGTCCACCCAGAGTCAAGCTCAATTGGTGAAGAAGCTCTTAGCCAATAAGACCCAATTGGCCGTGGCTGCAAAGAAAGAAGGCAAAATGGACCAAGCGAAAGAGTACATGTCCGAGATACTCAAATTGAGAAAGTTAGACCAAGAGGTGATCGATGATCGAGATCTCATTCATCACCGACACGAAGACATCAGATCGCAGCTGGTCAAGTGGTCGATCTGAGTGGCTGGGAAGATGACGTATCTTTGTCATCTTCATCATCCAACACACAACAAAAAGTCAGCCCGAGTGCTCCCGCAGCATCGGAAGAAACGGAAAAACCACCACCACCCAAGGTGACCTATTTCACCGAGTTTTCTACACCATCATCTGACACATCCACTAGATGGACCGACGCACGGAGGTCATCACCCTCTTAAGTCAGCAGCTGTCGCGTCAGTACAACGAGACACTATCCGAATATAAGGTGAGATAAAGCGATGCGAGAGAAGAGGCTGACACACCCGAACAGGAGAGGAAAGAGAAGAATCTGTCGAACGATCCGAACGATCTGAAGATCTGCAAGAGGATCAAAGAAGATCTCGATTGGTTGAAGTTATTCTCAGCTTCACATCCATCACAGATGCCAACGTGAGTCGATCATAGAAGACGATATATCGCAATAAGCTGACGCGGTACAAGTTACGATTACGAGACGGTGGAGCAGAGCCACAATGTAGAAAACTCACACTTGAACGATTCACAATTAGAGGTGAAGTTGAAATTCGATGAAAAGAAAGGAAAATTGAAGAGGGTAGGTCATCGTGGAAGACATGACATCGATCGACACGAGTGTCATCAGTGGTGGAACTTTCTTGTCTTTCTCTCTTCCTTATCCTTCCGAGACGCCGCAGACGATCAGCAGCTCCACTGTCAACATCGGTTCCGGTAACACGAGCGTCAGTACGTAATCCGAAATCTCCACCAATTCTATTCGAAACGTCTCACACCGTACAGAGATGAATTGGGCTGGAAAATTCAAGATCGAGAGAAAGAGATCCTTTCAGGTGAGAC
The DNA here is from genome assembly GCA_003024175.1 of Planoprotostelium fungivorum. Classification (NCBI taxonomy): domain Eukaryota; phylum Evosea; class Variosea; order Cavosteliida; family Cavosteliaceae; genus Planoprotostelium; species Planoprotostelium fungivorum. The sequence continues at coordinate 5,995 of MDYQ01000030.1, read as the reverse complement.
ATGAATAAGAAGAGAGGATAACAGAGACAGTTGGCATGCGACCGAAAGAAGGTGTCGGTAGACGTGTGCACGTCAAAGTGAGGGTTCGATTCTGTTTGTTTGACTGAATAGGTGGAAATAGATTCTTTGGTGGTAAGACCGTACATGGTTCGGGGACTTTACGTCTGAACGATCTACTCGTCAAATGTAATTCTCCACAACCCACCGAGGTAGATGAATAATCGACATCGAATGTCCTTCTTCAATGTTAACTCTTCTACAGATCAAAAAGGGAAGGAAAACAATTGCGATGGTACATGTGAGAACAGTTCACACGCGAGAGATGAAATAACGGAAATCAGATCACGCTGAAGATCCACACACCCATCAACGGACCTGAAGTGGAGAAGAACACAAAGAAATATCTCAAATTGACTCGATTGGGTTCAGAGATGTCAGGTGGATCTCTCTCCACGTCTCGATCTCACCCTCCACAGAAGAGGCTGAGAAGCCCACGACACCCACGAGGACTCCAGCCTCTCCCACGACACCCATGAGAGCTCCAGCCTCCCCCACACCCACACCCACACCCACACCCACACCCACCCAACCCTCATCTACAACTCCGATCTCCACCCAATCGACGAATTTAGCCGCAAAGAAATCCATCTCACCTCCCACCACGGCCAAGGCAGAAGAAGAATCTGAATTCAACAGTCCCGAGAGCATCGTCTGCAACGACGTCTTAGAATGGGAGCTCGTGTGTTGTAAAGACAGAGTGAAGAAGGCAAAGAATGCGATGGAGAGAGAAGAAGAAGAGGACAGAGCTCAGAGACTTCAGACGAAGCTTCTGCTCTTGGGAGCTGAAGTGTCGAGCGGTGATAGAGACACGATGATGATGAGATCTGATGATGAAAAGGTTCTCTGACGCCGGAGAGGTATGCTGGGATGCTGCAGGAGAGGATCGTGAAGGATAAGAAGGACGTGGAAGGTTACATTCGATCCGGTAGAAAGGACAGAGTCGTCATCTTGAAGAAACACATCGAGATCATGGTGGGATGATGATGTGTTGACTCTTCTGATGATGATGCAGGAGAACGAACTGAAGTCCATGGCAGAAGAATAAAGAAACAGTCATAAAAGTGTATTTAAAGTGATCACAACCAATGATGGATGCCTCGTGTATTACAATTAAAACGGCAGCTGTTCGCCTGACCACTGGTAAAATCCACCACTCTGATCGGGTGTCGCACGTTCGATCGTGGAAAGAATATCCTTCGCACTCTGCTCCGGAGTGATGCTCATGCTCTGCATGTAGTCTTTGATTTCTTGTGGGCCGTCTTTGATTCCATTCTTCACCATGTCCGTCATCACGACTGCGGCAGCGTCACGATGTGAAAGATGGAACGTTTAGAGGATCAACCTCACCTCCGGGATGGATGGAGAGGGTGATGATTCCTTCCGTCTTGTGTTCTGTGGCCAATCGGCTCATCGCCCAGTTGATGACGGTCTTGCTCATCCCGTAAGCAGCGAAACCTCCATATTCGGCGGGGACGACCTTCTGTCCGATGTTGCTTCCCGTGATAGAAGAGATGGCGGCGAAGACAGGCTGTGGCCTCTTTATGAGCAGACGATGGACCTTCTGAAATAATAGTATGGTTCCCCATGCGTTGGTTCCGATGTGACTGTCGAATGCATCTCTCGTCATTTCATTGACGTGGAGTAAGCTGTTGTTAATGCCGGCGTTCGCGATCACGTAATCGAGTCCATCGGCCACCTGGAATGGGTTAAACATCATGTCCATTGGAATCGTCACACCCTCTCGATCTGTTCCACCACTGCTTCTGCTTCTCTCTCATCTCCCGATGAAAGCTTGACCAGATGAACATTGTGGTTTTCTTTCACCAACTGGTTCAATTCGACGGCGTTCGCAGGGTCTCGGATTCCAGCGAAGACGATGACATCGTCTCTCTGTGATAAGAGAGAGACCAAAGCGAAGCCTATTCCTCTGTTGGATCCGGTGACCAACCAGACTTTCTTGGAGGTGATCTGTGGTTGAGACATGCTGCTGTGTTGATTGGTTGGCGGGTGTAAACTGCCAGTGAAAACGAACCAAGCTTTTGTTCGTATAGATGTCTCTGGAACGCGACGTCGTGGAAGTGTCATTAAGACAGATATGATATTCCCTGGGGGCCTTCTTCCAGAAGATGTCCTCCTCTCTTACGAACTGAAGATGTTTACCACTGCTGCCCACACTTACACCTTTTATACAAGACACCAATCGTGTAGCATCAGTACACGCAGGAGCATGTCATTCAATGGAGCTACTTAGCTGCTTCGAGATTGTCTTGTGACGACCTCATATTCCATAGTTGATCTACTTTCAGTATCACAAGAAGACGATACGAACCTAAAATGGAATGAGAAGATGGTAACGAGAGCACAAGGTCTTGCGTTACTGTTTGAAGGGCAATGACTTGATATTTGAAGTTCTTCAGTCTGTTGAAGATCCATGTTCATAGCCCTCAACCCTAAGGCTTCTCTTCTTCTCACCCCTCGGGCATCGCCCGACACAGGAGATACAAGAGACATCCCGTGTGTCATACTGCGGTCAAAACCATTCAGTGTTGCCATTCTCTGAAGATCACCATGCTCGCCGTGCTCTGTCTCATCTTCTGTTCTCTATCCAGCGCAAGTGCAACCTTCGTCCACCCAGGTCTACTGCACACTTCTTCTGATCTGGCCAGAGTCAGACGACACGTCCTCGCCAACGAAGCACCATGGAATGGCAGTTGGGTTCTCTTGTCTCAACACACGAGGAATTCGAATTACGTCCCCCGAAACACATCTTTCATCAATCGCGGCACCGTCGGTCAACAGAACTACCCGCTCCTCTATATCGATCTGGCCTACGCTTATACATTCAGTGTATCTTGGGCCGTCACGGGTAACGTCTCACATGCAAAAGCCGCCGGTCGCATTTTGGACGCTTGGTCCTCTTCACTGCAGCTGATCAACGGAACCAGTGACAAATATCTCGCGTCAGGAATATACGGTTATGCCTTTGCACAATCTGCAGAGCTATTAAGGAGTTACGATGGCTGGACTGGTCTGCAACAATTCCAAAAGATGCTGTTGGAGGTCTTCTACCCTATGAATAAGGTAACATCCTAAAGAGAAACCGACTGAGATGATAGGCCTTTCTGGATCACCACAACGGGCAAGATGTATATCATTACTGGGCGAATTGGGACCTATGTAACACAGCCTCCATGATGGCCGTCGGGATTCTTACGGTACCTTCTCCTCACCTTCCCATCTACATGGTCTCACACCATTCAGGACAATCAAACCATGTTCGATTATGCTTACAATTATTTTCTCAACGGAGAAGGTATGGGAACTTTACACAACACCCTTTGGAAGGTCTACGATGTAGATGATGGTATGTGTCAACTGCAAGAGTCTGGGAGGGACCAAGGTCACAGTCAGCTAGATCTTGCCTTGTTACAATCGATCGCACAGATGGCCTTCAATCAAGTGAGCCGACCCATCATCCTTCCTCCTTCCTCCATCATCCGATCTTACATCATCTCTGATCTTGCATCATCAGGGACGCGATCTGTTCTCCGCCAACGATAACCTCATCCTCAAGGGTGCAGAGTACTTCTCCAAATACAATCTGGGTTACGACGTCCCCTACACCCCTTACCTTTCCGTCGACTACAACCAGTCAATCATATCACAAGACTCCAGAGGACCCAATCCAAGACCCATCTGGACCCTCCTCTACCAACATTACGCCGTCTACAAAGGTCTCCCCTGCCGCTGGACGACCCAATTTGCTCAATTGGGACAGCCAGAGGGAGGAGGACTTGATTTGGGAGGAGGAGGCGGCAACTATGATCAATTGGGATACGGTACGCTGATGTACACTCTCTCGCAAGAAGATGTGGAGGAGTACAGGAGGGAGCACCCATTGGGGGACGTGACGGAGAGCACGATTACATCTTACCACGCCGGAACGACTGCACAGGGGTCTGCAAGTGGCGTATACGATGTCACGATCGTGCTGATCGTGATGTCGATGTTGATGATGGGATGAGTTGCTCTTCATGAGAGACGGTGGGACTCATCTCCTCGATTAAGAATGGAGTCACAATAAAACAGTTTGAACCGTCGACTATTTCATTATTTAGCTTTAGATTCTTCTCTCGTAATTCCATGGCCTGGCTTCACATTAGATTGATAATCTGAGACCAATCCTCCGACTTGATGTAGTCCGCCATCGACGTCACTTCCACCTTCACCGGTATCTATCTCCATCAGATCTCACACAATGTTTCACCTCACCTGCTCTCGTTCCAGCACCTCGGGGTCTCCCCCGGTGAATCCAAACTCGTGATAGAAATCATATGCCTGCCCCAAATCCGTCGCCATGACTTCTGGCATGTCTTTCACCATCTCACCCGTGCTGATCTCCCGGTAGCTCGCTTTGACTCGGTGATGTTGTCCCCACAGCTCCATGAAATCGGTGAAACTCATGTACTCGGACACAGCAAACACTTTCTTGCCTGGTTCCATATCGACCAGTGCTCTGACGTACGGACCGGTGTCCCTCTCTGCCACAACGTGCGGCAACTTGAGGTGAGCAGGAGTGTTTCGCGTCATGATGAAGCTGCCGTCTGGTTGTCTCTGAGGTCCCATCACAGCTGCGAATCTCCAATTGTTGACGTATGTTCCGAGGTAAACGAAGCTCATCACGGCAGACACTCCGGGGCAGCGCTCTCTGATCTGACGAACTGATTCCTCTTTGCCTTCTTGGTGGTATGCCTGAGTATACTTTCCTTTGCTCCATTTCGTGACACTGACGATGGAGGAGAACACGAAACGTTCTAGAGTCTTGAGGATGGAGGGAGTCTCTGCTGCCTCTGCGATGTTGATCGCTTGCTCAGTTTCTCGTCTCAAAGCGTACTGCCATGATGTCTGGCCCTCTGGTAGGTTGGCAGGGTTTAGCACGTGAAAGAGGTGAGCGAAGTAGTCTGTGTTGGAAAAAAGATGACATTCGCTCCCACGAATGCGTCGATCAAAGAATGCTTGTCATCTGCATCGGCCTGAACGATCTCGACTCCAATTTCTTCAAGTTTCTTCGCAGCAGGGCTGGAAGGATTGCGCGTGATTCCTCGGACGCGCCAGTCCGGCAGTTGAGCGAAGTGCGGGCCACAGAACCGCCCTGATATCATTAAATAAGACTGAGATTGTGATGAGATGGATACGTACCTGAGCACTGGTGACTCCTATGATTACGATTAGCTTTGCCATGTTTTGTTGGATGGTTTATGACAATTCGACAACGGATATTTTGAACGGCGATTTCGGGGTCCCGAGAGGGTTCGGGATGTACAAATCCGTCAACGTAGCGGATCGGTGACTTCCGCACTCTCATATCCAGACTCTCAGCCCTCCTGTGTTGTGGACTCACGCAATTTAAATGCAAAAACTTGGCTATTGTACGTTTGTGACGTGAATCTTATGTGAGGGACTTGTTTGTGACGACGGAGGAGAGGAAGAAGCTTACATTGTAGGCAATCGCGCTTGGATTCGTCAGTGTGTCTGTACCGTGCGAGATGAAATAATTGTGTTGTTCTACAACGGGATTTGTCCTCGAGGTGATGCATCATCATCACCGAAGGAACACATATATATGTATATAACCACACATGGAGACACTTGCTGATTCAACGTTGGCGAGCATTCTCAATGATTTGAGAACCAAGTGAGTCGATTGATATCACAGCTGACATTCCACAAACTCATCTCTGAAAGGGTCGACGAAGATGTTAAATACGCTGCTGCAAATTCTCTGCGGAGTTATGTGAGTCATATGTCTCGATGATATCTGCTCACGTGAGCCAGGTATTGAGTAAATCGAGAGAACTCTCTACAGAAGCCTATAACCGATGGTTGAAAGCACTGTTAAAGACACACATTTGGAATCTGATCCATTCTCCCAACA